>OY992890.1:104227007-104344507 GCA_963921405.1 Cepaea hortensis
GAACATGGTGTCGTAGTATTTCCTGGGGTGAGGGAAGCATACTATTACATCTTAATAACGGGATAGATGCACTCTGGGAATACAATAAATCTCAGTCTACAGACCCCACCAGCCCTTAGATTCCTGTCTCTCTCACTATCAACCGCTGGACAATACCTTTTTCACCTCTCATCCAGAACAGATGACACGACTCTGGTGTCTACACATAATGACTATATGATATAATGTACAAGAGGAATGGTCATGAGAGAATCCTGTACTATATGATATAATGTACAAGGGAAGTGTTCATGAGAGAATCCTGGCCACCGCCAGGCGATAGAAGAAATGGCTATCTGGATTAGTCTCAGGCCGTCTCACTCATCACTGTACACTGGGTACGATACCACAAGGTTAAAGAGGTCACTCATCTGCACACGTAGCGTGGAATGTCTCTGCCGAGGTGTAGTCTCAATTGGACTGACTAGCACGTCAATGTGGTGACTCCAAGTTGCGGTGGTACGTGATGACTCTGGACTAACATCCCTGCAGAAGTTCTGAAGGCCTGTCCTTCAAGCTTCACTGGTAAGGCCGGTGCTAGACAACAGTCCTAAGAATCCACCCTAACATTTAACACAATGTAACAATGTCAAAGTTCTGGAACCAGATGGTGGTCTCTACTGGGATCAGGATGGGTATAACTGGGCCTATCAGCACAGAAAGTTGGCACAGTTCAAGTTGACTCTGTCACTCAAAGTCAGTACTGGTAGCTCGTGACACTGTAATGAAGGTCACCAATGTTCCTAGTATAAACGGGTAAACTCTTCCCGGAACAGCAGGCCATTCTGAAATAAAGGGTAAGGTAGTTCCTCTCGACCCGTTTGGCTAGTGGGTCACACTGTCAAAAATGTTCACAGACAAGAGGACACGATACTCGCCCGTGTGTAGCCATCATAATACTTGGTGGACTGACTGAATATCATTTAGCGGGTAAGACGGGACTGGACTGTGGCGCAGTGACTTCCCGGCACGTGGTGTGGTGTAGAAGCCTCACTTCACGTCACATAGGTAAGCCAGCCATTTAGCAGCCTTCACCAAGTCATCTTCCTCTGGTCCCGTCACGTACGTCTCTCAGAAAGTAGAACCTGCCAAAGATAACACCATGTGTGAATATCGTGACACAGACTTACCCCAGAGGTACACGTTACCTATGTGTACTCAGCATAGGCCGGTGTCGCCATGACCCGGCCGGCAGCCTCACAGACCAGGATCCACTGCCAAACTGAACTAGGTCTGGGTCCTAACAAGTGCTGGCTGAACCGTCCTCCGTCTCGAACTCGACCAAGGTAGGGCTGTGTATCTGGTCATGGTGTCGGCGAAATCCTTCTGTCCTAAAAAAGACTTCTAAGGACACAATATACCAGGTTAGTAGGTTAAAGGTACCTAGAGACAGAATGGCTCTGAAGGAGAGCCGGTGACCACCGAATTCCCCTCCCTCGGAGGTAGCCCCTCTCCCTGGTTCGATTTTAGGATTACCTACTATACACCAGGTCTCCTGGAGCTTTAGCTCTGATCCAGGAATGTAATAGATTATACAGGGAAATCCCCCTGTAGCGGAAGTCCACATCCCGTTCCCTCCTCCCCTAGTTAGGGTCAGAGCATTTGGAACGGTGTTCAGCTGGTTGTGACCAGCTCTGTCGCATTCCCCAGTTTCTCCAGTGTCAACCTCTCGGGAACCAACTGTATATCAAGATGGTGTTCCGTCACGGCAACCAATAACCTAAATAGTAAGAGGCAAGCTCAGCAAAGCCAGTGGTCGCCACACCAAAGAATTCGAACTTAGACACCCGCAATGTCCTTCGAATGACCTTCGACACGTCCGGCGATCATCGCATGGGTTTCGTCTAGTTCGGCCGAGTTCCCTAATACCTCACTCGACCTATGTTCTACAACGCCTTCGCCAACTTCCGTTTGTGTCGACGACGTTAGAGTTCTAAGGCCGCCCAGGAGTGAACTCGGACAACTAACACTATTGGGCCTGTCCTAAATGTCTATAACTACTTGTAGCGGCAATAACACGCATTCACGTACTTGTACAATTGTAACGCAAAAACAGGCCTACAATCCATCGTGTTCAATTAGACTGCAGTGTTAAGTTAAAACACAAGCCCACAGGTTCACCCCTGACTGACCTTTGTACGCCGGGCTATACATGCGGTCGAACAGCTTCGGTTCAACGCGGTAGTGACACACATTATTTATCTAATTATGTTTCACGTACCTTACGACAAACTGTGTATTCAGAATTGAGGAGCTCCCGTCCCAACACTGGACGTTCTGTCAGTTTTCTTTGATAAACAGCAAGACACTGGCTTCCTCTTTCCCATTTACGAATTCACACAGTCGTCCAACCACACCGTCTTGTTAGCAATGCCGGATCTCAACTGAGCCGGTCTTTGTTCTGAGACGGTTATTGCGCATGCGTTAACGGACCCGGTTGGGTTGAGCATCACTCACCAGAATAGTCTAGAAGTCAAGGGCCACCAATCGCCCTTGCGTGGGGTACATTAATACCTCGGTTGTATCCCTTCGACTAGATCGGCTGTTCTACTCTTACTGAAAAGGGGAATTTGACTTTTGGGAGTTTTGCTAGGTGAATTCTCAGCCGTTCCATGACAGAGGCCCCCTCTTAAGAGAGTTGACCGCGTCGACTGTCTCCTGCTGGATATTCACTCCTAGCAAACTCGTCCTCTGCCTCTGGGACTGGATGCCTAGACAGAAAGTCAGCCCCAACATTCTCCTTACCGGGAATGTATTCCACCGTAAAGGTGTAGGGCTGAAGCAACAACGACCAACGCATCAAGCGCGCGTTGAGCTTATGGGAGGTGGCCAAGCCCATCTTTGGTTGATGGTCTGCTTGGGTCCTCAAAGGTACAACCTCCCCATCAATTTGGGCAGTACTTGGACAGCCCGTCTCATATCAGTGATCGACAACCGCGCTTGCCCGTCGAGTCCGTACGTTCGGCCGGACGACCATCCGACTCGCGTATGCAACGGGGTGCAATACCGACGGATCTTCCCTTCCCGGCGGTACCAGTGTCGTCACTACGGCTATGCCTCCCTACAAACATGTCTCGGGATTTGCGGTATCGTCCTTGATGGACGGTATAGTCTTCCCAGAACCCTCTGGACTCGGGTTTCCCTGGCCATCTCTTTCGATAGCGGGGCCAGTCAGTCGATCGTCGGTCGGAGTCCAGGGTATCTCGCGCCGAATCCGACGTTACCCATCCCTTCCGAACTGGGTTACTAGTGACTGACATCGCCGACAGGTGCAGAGATTTGTCACCGGATCTCTCCTCGGTTTTCCGCAGGAGATTTGTATGGAAAATTCTCAAAATTCCCCCGATCCGGATCTCGTAGTTGGTCTTGGACACTACCCTGACCACGGAATAAGGTCCTTGCCATCCTACGTCGAGCATATTGGTCCTGCTTGGACCCCACAATAATACTCTATCTCCCACCTTAAGACCTAATCTAGTCTTAGTCCGATTTGTGGGTGTAGCCTTCTGGCACTCTGGGCATGACTTTACTAACCGGCGTACATCGCCAGTCATTCGTGGCCAGTAATAATGACCGGAAATTCGCTGCAGCGTCGCTCTGACACCCATATGTCCATTCCCGGATAGGTTACTACCCGATATGGCGTGTCCCCTCTGAAGAATTGGAAGACGGTAGTCCTGCGGGACCACCAACTGCCCATGCAGTTCATCTCCCCTTCCGGCTCTCCGGTAGAGCAGCCGATTCTTCAGATAGTACTGGTCCCGTTGCGGTGGGTCAGCACTTTTCTGCAGCTTCTTGTAGCACGGACGTAGTGTCGCGTCTTCGCTCTGGGCCGTACGCAAACCCCCTAGCTGGGTTTTCGAGCTGGTTGTGTTTGCCTCGTCTTTCCCCGTGTGGGCGCAGGTATGTATGTCGCCTAGGTGGATTGGCTTCTTCGGCACCCCTAGAAATACATATTTACTCCCCAGAATCACGGGATATAGGGGATCGAGTAATACCGCGGCTGGGATGATGCCCGTGACGTATCTTGACCTAATCTCTACGTTAGCGATTGGTAACGTCATGGCCACCGCACTCTTCATAGCCGGCTGTATCTCGATGCTTTCCCCAGTGAGTTGGTCTGGTCTCACTAGACTGGCGGCAATGACGGCTTCCCCGTCTAGGCCAGTGTCATAGAGACACTCAACCTGCTGGCCGTTGACTTCTATCAGTTCGACCACAGGTGGCCTCTCTTGATCCAGAGTCTCTTCGCCGACCTCGACCTTTTCGGTGGCAACAGCCTTTGGAGCCACTAGGCAGGCCGCGAAGTGTGAGCTCTTAGCCTTCGATCTGCAGTCCCGTGTATTGTGCGAGGGTGACTGGCAAATCGAACACCACTTCTCACTCCATTTCCGTTTCGGTGGAGAGTTATGTGGCTTCTTGCTCCCATCTTTAGACTTCTCTGGACTCTGGTCAGAGGATTTTTCATAAGGTTCTACATTCTTGGCATGAGAGTTTTTCAGTTTCTTTCTGTCAGTCTTGTCCTGACTTTTACCCATGGAGGGATGGGTTTCCCCACCTTCACCATGCACCTCGACGAATCGTTCGGCCATCTTGGCTACTACCTCTAATCTTTCCGCCCCTTGTTCTCCCAAGAACTCTTTGAGCGGTTTCGACATATGCTTCCGCATCTGGTCGACGATCATCAGTTCTTCGAGACTGTCGTAATCGTGTGCGAACTGAGCTAAGTCCATCCATTTATGGAGGTAGGATCTAAGACGCTCGGCGTACGCAGCAAATAACTCACTCGGCTCTCGTTTCGCTTCTCGAAACTTCTTGCGGTAAGTATGCGACGTCATCTCGAACCGTTTCAACAACGCTGCCTGCAGTTCGGCATAATTATTCTCGTGACCCGCCGGTAAACGCGAGTAGACCTCGTACGCGGTTCCGCGCAACCCCTGGGACAGTTTCAGACACCACTTGTCTCGATCGAGACCCATGGCGACAGACATAGCCTCGAACTTTTGTAAGAACTGGTCGATCTTTTCCTTATCTTCCTCAAAAATCGGTAGAGGAAACTTCATGGCATGATAACCATGTCGACCTAAGGTAGGTGAACCAGGGAGTGAAGACCCTCCTACTGCTCCCTCAGTCTCTCTACTTGATTGTGCCCTGAGCTCGAGTTCCCGCATGCGGTACTCATGCTCTCGCTTCTGAGCCTCTTGTTCGGCTTCGAACTTTTTCAACTCAAAGGCCATCCTTCGATCCTCCGCTTCTTGCTGTCTTCTCTCTCTCACTTCTTGACGGAAGTCTCTCTCAACCCCTTGGATATACTCTGTTAGTGCAGTTCCGGTGAAGCCCATTCCTTCGCCGGTTGCCCGCACTTCATCCATATTTAATTTGGGGGATGCCATACTTAGAGAGTATATGTTAGTAGTGTGAGTGGTAAGTAAATAACGCAATATATAGATATGCAATACACCAATCTAATATATATGACGTCCCAACACACCACACGTCAATCTGTCTTTGTCCAGAGAAGAAACAGGACCAAAGACCTATGTAGACCTGAATAGAGATTCTAGGAATGAAATGTCCTAACCATAATCACCAGAGCTGTCTCATCAATATCCTGGACGAGCCCCCAAATAATGTCGTAGTATTTCCTGGGGTGAGGGAAGCATACTATTACATCTTAATAACGGGATAGATGCACTCTGGGAATACAATAAATCTCAGTCTACAGACCCCACCAGCCCTTAGATTCCTGTCTCTCTCACTATCAACCGCTGGACAATACCTTTTTCACCTCTCATCCAGAACAGATGACACGACTCTGGTGTCTACACATAATGACTATATGATATAATGTACAAGAGGAATGGTCATGAGAGAATCCTGTACTATATGATATAATGTACAAGGGAAGTGTTCATGAGAGAATCCTGGCCACCGCCAGGCGATAGAAGAAATGGCTATCTGGATTAGTCTCAGGCCGTCTCACTCATCACTGTACACTGGGTACGATACCACAAGGTTAAAGAGGTCACTCATCTGCACACGTAGCGTGGAATGTCTCTGCCGAGGTGTAGTCTCAATTGGACTGACTAGCACGTCAATGTGGTGACTCCAAGTTGCGGTGGTACGTGATGACTCTGGACTAACATCCCTGCAGAAGTTCTGAAGGCCTGTCCTTCAAGCTTCACTGGTAAGGCCGGTGCTAGACAACAGTCCTAAGAATCCACCCTAACATTTAACACAATGTAACAATGTCAAAGTTCTGGAACCAGATGGTGGTCTCTACTGGGATCAGGATGGGTATAACTGGGCCTATCAGCACAGAAAGTTGGCACAGTTCAAGTTGACTCTGTCACTCAAAGTCAGTACTGGTAGCTCGTGACACTGTAATGAAGGTCACCAATGTTCCTAGTATAAACGGGTAAACTCTTCCCGGAACAGCAGGCCATTCTGAAATAAAGGGTAAGGTAGTTCCTCTCGACCCGTTTGGCTAGTGGGTCACACTGTCAAAAATGTTCACAGACAAGAGGACACGATACTCGCCCGTGTGTAGCCATCATAATACTTGGTGGACTGACTGAATATCATTTAGCGGGTAAGACGGGACTGGACTGTGGCGCAGTGACTTCCCGGCACGTGGTGTGGTGTAGAAGCCTCACTTCACGTCACATAGGTAAGCCAGCCATTTAGCAGCCTTCACCAAGTCATCTTCCTCTGGTCCCGTCACGTACGTCTCTCAGAAAGTAGAACCTGCCAAAGATAACACCATGTGTGAATATCGTGACACAGACTTACCCCAGAGGTACACGTTACCTATGTGTACTCAGCATAGGCCGGTGTCGCCATGACCCGGCCGGCAGCCTCACAGACCAGGATCCACTGCCAAACTGAACTAGGTCTGGGTCCTAACAAGTGCTGGCTGAACCGTCCTCCGTCTCGAACTCGACCAAGGTAGGGCTGTGTATCTGGTCATGGTGTCGGCGAAATCCTTCTGTCCTAAAAAAGACTTCTAAGGACACAATATACCAGGTTAGTAGGTTAAAGGTACCTAGAGACAGAATGGCTCTGAAGGAGAGCCGGTGACCACCGAATTCCCCTCCCTCGGAGGTAGCCCCTCTCCCTGGTTCGATTTTAGGATTACCTACTATACACCAGGTCTCCTGGAGCTTTAGCTCTGATCCAGGAATGTAATAGATTATACAGGGAAATCCCCCTGTAGCGGAAGTCCACATCCCGTTCCCTCCTCCCCTAGTTAGGGTCAGAGCATTTGGAACGGTGTTCAGCTGGTTGTGACCAGCTCTGTCGCATTCCCCAGTTTCTCCAGTGTCAACCTCTCGGGAACCAACTGTATATCAAGATGGTGTTCCGTCACGGCAACCAATAACCTAAATAGTAAGAGGCAAGCTCAGCAAAGCCAGTGGTCGCCACACCAAAGAATTCGAACTTAGACACCCGCAATGTCCTTCGAATGACCTTCGACACGTCCGGCGATCATCGCATGGGTTTCGTCTAGTTCGGCCGAGTTCCCTAATACCTCACTCGACCTATGTTCTACAACGCCTTCGCCAACTTCCGTTTGTGTCGACGACGTTAGAGTTCTAAGGCCGCCCAGGAGTGAACTCGGACAACTAACACTATTGGGCCTGTCCTAAATGTCTATAACTACTTGTAGCGGCAATAACACGCATTCACGTACTTGTACAATTGTAACGCAAAAACAGGCCTACAATCCATCGTGTTCAATTAGACTGCAGTGTTAAGTTAAAACACAAGCCCACAGGTTCACCCCTGACTGACCTTTGTACGCCGGGCTATACATGCGGTCGAACAGCTTCGGTTCAACGCGGTAGTGACACACATTATTTATCTAATTATGTTTCACGTACCTTACGACAAACTGTGTATTCAGAATTGAGGAGCTCCCGTCCCAACACTGGACGTTCTGTCAGTTTTCTTTGATAAACAGCAAGACACTGGCTTCCTCTTTCCCATTTACGAATTCACACAGTCGTCCAACCACACCGTCTTGTTAGCAATGCCGGATCTCAACTGAGCCGGTCTTTGTTCTGAGACGGTTATTGCGCATGCGTTAACGGACCCGGTTGGGTTGAGCATCACTCACCAGAATAGTCTAGAAGTCAAGGGCCACCAATCGCCCTTGCGTGGGGTACATTAATACCTCGGTTGTATCCCTTCGACTAGATCGGCTGTTCTACTCTTACTGAAAAGGGGAATTTGACTTTTGGGAGTTTTGCTAGGTGAATTCTCAGCCGTTCCATGACACATGGACATCTGGAACATGGACATTAGCAACTTAAACTAAAATATCCAACAGTGTAGAACTGAAGAAATTACACCTGGTGTGTCAACCATGGATCAATGTAGACCAGTGTTTCCCAACCTTTTTTGTACCATGCCCCACTTAAGCCTTTCTAAAATTCATATTGTTCCCCTCCCCCGCCCCATGCCCCCCCCCCCCCCCTCAACATATACATTATTTTTAATATTCAAAAATTGAAATGTTCACTAAAGAAACTTGAATGATAGGTTTTAGGAAGAAATCACTAGGTAATTATTGAGCAAACACAGTAAGTAAATTTTCAAAACATATAATGGAGAACTGAAATTCAAGTACAAAATAATTTTAATGAAAGATTTTTCTATATTATTTTATTTATTAGTAATTATTTATTATTTAAATTTAGTGAGATCCTTGCGCGTGATGCTTGCTGCAAAGAGATCTTATGTCAGGTTCCAATTTAGTTAACTTCAGTCTCAAGTCTCCCTGTTTTGTTATATTCAGCCGATTTCTTCCATTTTCGAATTGCCCCCCTTAACAGTCAAATTGCCCCCCTGTGGGGCGTGGGCCCCACGTTGGGAAACACTGGTGAAGACTGTAGCACGCTGTGCTGTCTGATCATGTACGTGATTGTTTACACACATGTGCACATGATCATGTACGTGATTGTTTACACACATGTGCACATGATCATGTACGTGATTGTTTACACACATGTGCACATGATCATGTACGTGATTGTTTACACACATGTGCACATGATCATGTACGTGATTGTTTACACACATGTGCACATGATCATGTACGTGATTGTTTACACACATGTGCACATGATCATGTACGTGATTGTTTACACACATGTGCACATGATCATGTACGTGATTGTTTACACACATGTGCACATGATCATGTACGTGATTGTTTACACACATGTGCACATGATCATGTACGTGATTGTTTACACACATGTGCACATGATCATGTACGTGATTGTTTACACACATGTGCACATGATCATGTACGTGATTGTTTACACACATGTGCACACTGTGCTTCGCCGATATCCTGTCCTCTGCACGGCGCTGTACTTAATAATTTTGTGCTAGACGTGTAATAGAACTGTACCCCTCTCACAGGACACGTCGATGCTGTTTCTTGGCGGTCTAACTGCAGCTATTGCCATTGAGACCTGGGGAGTTCACAAGAGAGTGGCGCTGCTGGTGTTGAGGGTGACGGGATCCGAACCTCGCTGGTAAGTCTCTTCAATGATAGACCTGATTGTTTGAGTTGTGGGGAGACTGACACTGGGGACAATTGACCGACACATGCCATAAGAAGAGTACCAAGGGCACAAGATTGATAAAAAAAAAGATTGTTTTGTTTTGGAAGTAAGCTTCCTGTTCTCCCAGACTCTTTTTGTTAACCTGTTCATTGTTGTTGCTGCCTTACCAATCCTTATGTTGATTTCCTGATCTAGGGATAATTTGCTATTTACCTCTGATCCTAGATATGTAAAATGGTCTACTATCTCCAGTTCGGCGTCGTCAATAAAGATTGATGGTACCCCATGTGCACCTTGTGACATCAATTAACCTAGATTTATATTGTCAGACCTAATCACCTTGGTTATGTCACATGGTGATTGTGTCTGACAACATAGATCTAGGTTAATTGATGTCGCCTGTCTGCGCTGGCCTTAATTGCAACGTTCACCTCTTGATGATGGATGTTGTCTATGTGGATGACAGGTTGTGCAACAGAAATGTTTGTGATAGGCTCTCACAACTGTGGGACAACAGGCACCTTTTGCCAGCCACGCTTACACGTCGTGCAGATAGGTGAATCCACGGTGGAACGAACACACATAGACAAGTAAACCGCTTACTTACGTTTTTTGCTATCTGAGGTTTACAGCATGGTTTGTTGTCGGTCTGTTGTGTGAATACTGATCGTCCACGTGACCTGGCAAACTATGGTCATCCCATGCCGTTCTGTCTCAGTTGGAAATAAGTCTTGTGAGCGGGATACGTTTTTATTGTTATATCTGCTGCAGAAGTAAGCTGGTACTGTCCAATATCTTCTCGCCTGCCAGTGATTTCTGCTGCAGTGTCTATGGGCAGATGTGTGCGCCGTATGGGTTATCCTGTCACACGCTCCCCCGTTTGCGGGTACCCATCTTTTCTTATCGCACACTCCTCGATGTGGATATCTGTGTGACATGAACTGTCTTGATGTCAGAAGATGTCTCAATTTCAGAAGATGTCTTGATGTCATTAGATGTTTTGATGTCATGAGCTGTCTTGATGTCACGAGCTGTCTTGATGACACGAGCTGTCTTGATGTCACGAGCTGTCTTAGTGTCAGATGTCTTGATATCATGAGCTGTCTTGATGTCAGGTGTCTTGATGTCAGATGTTTTGATGTCATGGGCTGTCTTGATGTTACGAAATGTCTTGATGTCAGGAGATGTCTTGATGTCATGAGATGTCTTGATGTCATGAGATGTCTTGATGTTAGATGTCTTGATGTCAAATGTCTTGATGTCATGAGATGTCCTGATGTCATATCTCTTGATGTCAGATATCTTGATGTCATAAGATGTCTTGATGTCAGGAGATGTATGGATGTCAGGTGTCTTATATCATGAGATGCCTTGATGTCATGAGATGTCTCGATGTCATTGCCATGGTCGGATATTATGTCATGGCATAGTGAACTTATAGAAGACAGAGCTTCACGCAATTCAGCGGCAAGCTCGGGCGGTTCACAGGTGGATGCCTGGCATGAGGACGGCGGGGCGAATCGGAAGCGAGGGGGCAGTGTGTCCTCTAGGCAATCGGTCCGCGTGGAACCATGGTCGGAGCTGGACCTGGTTCTTTCGTTCCCGTAGAATGGCCAAATGATGCGCCCCTACTTCGTTAGTTAGATGTATAGTTACTGTGTAGACTCTAAGCATTGTGACGAGTGATAGACAAGTTGTGACATTGATAATGTGAATTGCCTAATGCTTGGAGTCAATATAGAATGAAAACTGAACTGCGTTCTGTTATTCGAGATGCGTTGAGTTATTTTAAAGAGTTAGATGTTGTAAACTTACGAACTTAAGACATTGTGAGAAACAGCTATAGTAAGAATATTACAGTTCTCGCACAGTCAGAAAGATATAAAATGTGCACCACAGCATAATTTCTTTAATTGCAAGATGTGTGTCGGGCAGAATGAATGCCCTGTGAGCCCACCAGTACCCACCAGTACCCACCAGTACCCACCAGTACCCACCAGTACCCACCAGTACCCACCAGTACCCACCAGTATCATCTGGGTTGTGACCTCGGCTATGAGGCGTAAGACCATGGGTATGAACCCAATTATTGTTGATGCCAATCTATTGATCTCTGCCAAGTAAACGCACGCATCAGCCATGGGCGTTTTAACGAGCACCTTTTCGATTATGGCAGTTAGGAGATATCTTGATGACACGAGCTGTCTTGATGTCATGAGAAGTTTTTCAATTTTCAAACTAAAATAGAGTGGTTGGTGATTTCACCACGGAAGAAATGTAAGTTTAAATTCCTGACAAACATCCACAACCAGCAGAGGTATGTTGTTGTCTAGATGATAACTATGGATTGGTTAAAGATGCGCCCCAAGTACATAACGATATTTCTGGATTGCCCGTCGAATGAGCTGCCTACACATGGTTGAAGGCAACAGAATGCTGTGGCAAATGCTGCTAATAATGAGGTGATTTGTCGTTGGTTTATCACAGACTGACCACACCCCCTCTCCCCTTTTTATCTCTGATGGCAGTCTCCTGCTGGGCATGACGCTGGTCACGTGGTTCCTGTCCATGTGGATCTCCAACACGGCCACCACCGCCATGATGATGACCACCGCCCGGGCACTCCTGCAGCAGTTCCAGGAGTTCAAGGACGCCCAGACAACCAACGATCCCTCCAGCCCCGCCAAGGACACACTCCCCAGGTTCGTGGTTGTATTGTGGTCATGTTTGTTGGGGGTCTTTCTTATGTTTGTGGGCTCTCCGTGATGAAGTGGGCAAGCCGTTTGACTCAGGTTGTGGATTCGATTCTGTTGGAGGTGTGGTACAGATGTCATGTTGGAGGTGTTGTATAGATGTCATGTTGGGAGTGTGGTATAGATATCATGTTGGAGGTGTTGTATAGATGTCATGCTGGAGGTGTGGTATACATGTCATGCTGGAGGTGTGGTATAGATGTCATGTCGGAGGTGTGGTATACATGTAATGCTTGAGGTGTGGTATAGATGTCATATTGGAGGTGTGGTATACATGTCATGTTGGAGGTGTGATGTAATGTCATATTGGAGGTGTGATATAAATGTCATGTTGAAGGTGTGTTGTAATGTCATGTTGGAAGTGTGGTATAATTGTCATGTTGGAGGTGTGGTGTACATGTCATGTTGGAGTTGTGGTGTACATGTTATTTTGGAGGTGTGGTATAGTTGTCATGTTATAGGTGTGGTGTATATGTCATGTAGTTGGTGTTGTGTAATATCATGTTGGAGGTGTGGTATAGATGCCATGTTGGAGGTGTGGTGTACATGTCATGTTAGAGGTGTGGTATATATGTCATGTTGTGGTGTGTTATAGATGTCATTATGGAGGTGTGGTATTGGTCTCATGTTCGAGGTGTGGTATAGATGTCATGTTGGAGGTGTGGTATATATGTCATGTTAGAGGTGTGGTGTACATGTCATGTTGGAGGTGTTCTTTAGATGTCATGTTAGGGTGTGGTATAGATGTCATGGTGAAGGTGTGGCATAGATGTCATGTCGGAGATGTGGTATAGATGTCATGCTGGAGATGTGGTATAGATGTCATGCTGGAGATGTGGTATAGATGTCATGTCGGAGATGTGGTATAGATGTCATGTTGAAGGTGTGGTATAGATGTCATGCTGGAGATGTGGTATAGATGTCATGTTGGGATGTGGTATAGATGTCATGTTGGGGTGTGATATAGATGTCATATTGGGGGTGGGGTATAGATGCCATGTTGGATGTGTGGTATAGATGTCATGTTGGAGGTGTGGTACAGATGTCATGTTGGAGGTGTGGTGTACATGCCATGTTGGGGTGTGGTATAGATGTCATATTGGATGTGTGGTATAAATGTCATGTTGGAGGGTGGTATAGATCTCATGTTGGGGTGTGATATAGATGTCAAATTGGTGGTGGGGTATAGATGCCATGTTGGATGTGTGGTATAGATGTTATGTTGGAGGTGTGGTACAGATGTCATGTTGGAGGTGTGGTATAGATGTCATGTTAGAGGTGTGGTGTACATGTCATGTTGGAGGTGTGGTATACATGTCATGCTGGAGGTGTGGTATAGATGTCATATCGGAGGTGTGGTAATGATGTAATGCTGGAGGTGTGGTATTGATGTCATGTTGGAGGTGTTGTATAGATGTCATGTTGGAGGTGTGGTATAAATGTTATGTTCGAGTTGTGATGTACATGTCATGTTATAGGTGCGGTGTTCATGTCATGTTGGAGGTCTGGTATAGACGTCATGTTGGAGGCGTGGTATAGATGTCATGTTGGAGGTGTGGTATAGATGTCATGTTGGAGGTGTGGTATAGATGTCATGTTGGAGGTGTGGTATAGATGTCATGTTGGAGGTGTGGTATAGATGTCATGTTGGAGGTGTGGTATAGATGTCATGTTGGAGGTGTAGTATTGATGTCATGTTGGAGGTGTGGTATAGATGTCATGTTGGAGGTGTGGTATAGATGTCATGTTGGAGGTGTGGTATAGATGTCATGTTGGAGGTGTGGTATAGATGTCATGTTGGAGGTGTGGTATAGATGTCATGTTGGAGGTGTGGTATAGATGTCATGTTGGAGGTGTGTTATAGATGTTTTTGTTTCAGGGGACGAGCGTATACACACTATCTGTGTGGCTGTTGAAGGTCACGTGGTATTAAATAACTGTCAAATGTGTGTGCTTGCCTGGTCGTGATCACGTGACACGAAGTACCTTTCCTTCCACAGGCAGATGACCGACCAGGAACATGACACCAGAGAAGAGCACCGGAAGCGGAAATCCGAGGCCGAGTTTTCGCGACTGGGCAAGGCCTTGTCTCTTTCAGTGGCGTATTCCGCCAATATCGGAGGGATCGCCAGTCTGACGGGGACAGGGCCAAATCTTGTCTTGTTTGGAGCTGCTCAGAAGTAGGTTGATTAATACGTCATCAATGACGCCGGACGGCTGTACAATGATATGTGTGGGCCATCAATGACGCCGGCCGGCTGTACAATAATTTGTGTGGGCCATCAATGATGCCGGGCGGCTGTACAATAATAACTGTGGGTCATCAATGACGCCAGATGGCTGTACAATAATATGTGTGAGCCATCAATGACGCCGGACGGCTGTACAATAATATGTTTTTGCCATCAGTGATGCCGGACGGCTGTACAGTAATATGTGTGGGCCATCAGTGATGCCGGACGGCTGTATAATAATAAGTGTGGGTCATCAATGACGCCGGACGGCTGTACAATAATAAGTGTGGGCCATCAATGACGCCGGACGGCTGTACAATAATATGTGTGGACCATCAGTGATGCCGGACGGCTGTACAATAATAAGTGTGGGTCATCAATAACGCCGGACGGCTGTACAATAATAAGTGTGGGCCATCAATGTCGCCGGACGGCTGTACAGTAATAACAGTGGGCCATCAATTACGCCGGACGGCTGTACAATAATATGTGTGGGTCATCAGTGATGCCGGACGGCTGTACAATAATAAGTGTGGGTCATCAATGACGCCGGACGGCTGTACAATAATATGTGTAGGCCATAAGTGATGCCGGACGGCTGTACAATAATAACTGTGGGTCATCAATGACGCAGGACGGCTGTACAATAATATATGTAGGCCATCAATGACGCCGGACGGCTGTACAATAATAACAGTGGGCCATCAATGACGCCGGACGGCTGTACAATAATATATGTAGGCCATCAATGTCGCCGGACGGCTGTACAATAATAACAGTGGGCCATCAATGACGCCAGACGGCTGTACAATAATATATGTAGGTCATCAGTGATGCCGGACGGCTGTACAATAATATATGTAGGTCATCAATGACGCCGGACGGCTGTACAATAATAAGTGTGGGCCATCAGTGACGCCGGACGGTTGTACAATAATAAGTGTGGGTCATCAATGACGCCGGACGGCTGTACAATAATATGTGTGGGCCATCAGTGATGCCGGACGGCTGTACAATAATATATGTAGGTCATCAATGACGCCAGATGGCTGTACAATAATATATGTAGGTCATCAATGACGCCGGACGGCTGTACAATAATAAGTGTGGGTCATCAATGACGCCAGATGGCTGTACAATAATATATGTAGGTCATCAATGACGCCGGACGGCTGTACAATAATATGTGTGGGCCATCAGTGATGCCGGACGGCTGTACAATAATAACAGTGGGCCATCAATGACGCCGGACGGCTGTACAATAATATATGTAGGCCATCAATGTCGCCGGACGGCTGTACAATAATAACAGTGGGCCATCAATGACGCCAGACGGCTGTACAATAATATATGTAGGTCATCAGTGATGCCGGACGGCTGTACAATAATATATGTAGGTCATCAATGACGCCGGACGGCTGTACAATAATAAGTGTGGGCCATCAGTGACGCCGGACGGTTGTACAATAATAAGTGTGGGTCATCAATGACGCCGGACGGCTGTACAATAATATGTGTGGGCCATCAGTGATGCCGGACGGCTGTACAATAATATATGTAGGTCATCAATGACGCCAGATGGCTGTACAATAATATATGTAGGTCATCAATGACGCCGGACGGCTGTACAATAATAAGTGTGGGTCATCAATGACGCCAGATGGCTGTACAATAATATATGTAGGTCATCAATGACGCCGGACGGCTGTACAATAATATGTGTGGGCCATCAGTGATGCCGGACGGCTGTACAATAATATATGTAGGTCATCAATGACGCCGGACGGCTGTACAATAATAAGTGTGGGTCATCAATGACGCCGGACGGCTGTACAATAATAAGTGTGGGCCATCAGTGATGCCGGACGGCTGTACAATAATAAGTGTGGGTCATCAATGACGCCGGACGGCTGTACAATAATATGTGTGGGCCACCAGTGATGCCGGACGGCTGTACAATAATATATGTAGGTCATCAATGACGCCAGATGGCTGTACAATAATATATGTAGGTCATCAATGACGCCGGACGGCTGTACAATAATAAGTGTGGGTCATCAATGACGCCAGATGGCTGTACAATAATATATGTAGGTCATCAATGACGCCGGACGGCTGTACAATAATATGTGTGGGCCATCAGTGATGCCGGACGGCTGTACAATAATATATGTAGGTCATCAATGACGCCGGACGGCTGTACAATAATAAGTGTGGGTCATCAATGACGCCGGACGGCTGTACAATAATAAGTGTGGGCCATCAGTGATGCCGGACGGCTGTACAATAATAAGTGTGGGTCATCAATGACGCCGGACGGCTGTACAATAATATGTGTGGGTCATCAGTGATGCCGAACGGCTGTACAATAATAAGTGTGGGTCATAAATGACGCCGGACGGCTGTACAATAATATGTGTGGTCCATCAGTGATAGATTTCAAAGGTGTCATTATGTGGCTCTCTCTCTCTCTTTCTCTCTCTCTCTCTCCTTCTCTCTCCCTCTCTCCCGCTCCCTCTCTCTCTCCCGCTCCCTCCCTCTCTCCCTCTCCCTACCTCTCTCCCTCCCTCTCTCTCTCTCCCTCTCTCCCTCTCCCTCCCCCCTCTTCTCTCTCTCTCTCTCTCTCTCTCTCTCTCTCTCTCTCTCTCTCTCTCTCTCTCTCTAAAACCACTACCTTCAATATTGGAGTACCGCAAGGCTCTATTCTTGCCCCTCTATTATTTGCCATGTATATTAACAATCTACCGTTGCATCTTTCGTCGTCCTACGATCTATTTGCAGACACCGTACAGTGTATACAAACGCTGAAAGCTGTAATTTGCTGAAGTCTTTGCAACAAAAATGTAATAATGTAATTAGGTGGAGCTATGCGAACCGTATGCAAATTAACAACCAGACAAAGACTTCAAACTCTAAATTCACACATATCATTTCAACTTCACATCAATAACATGTTAGTAGAAAGTGCAAATGAACACAAAACATTAGGCCTCATCACTGATAGAAATCTAATATTTAAATCCCCACTTTCAAGCGCTCTAAACAAGCAGCAAAAAAGTCTACTAACTCGCCAACATTTTACATTTCCTTGATGAGGACACATTGGAAATATTTTTATACTTCTCACATACAGACACATTTTGACTACTCCTCTACAATCTTGGATGGCTGTTCCAATTCAAGCAGTAAGCGACTTTACTCGCTCCAGAAACGGGACATGAGTTTAATTCATAACAAACATTTAACTGAAAATCCGGATCCTTAAATAGAAACAATGCAGTTTTAGCGATGCCAATATGTAAAATTGCGTGATTAAAAGTCATATTTCAAATTTTATGAGTTATTTCTATTATATTAATTTTTTTTTAAATACTGTTACAATTTGTTTTTCTATAAATATCAATTTGTGTAAAAAAAAAAAAAAATTAAAAAAATTATTATTGTTTATTTTTTTAAATGTCCTTGTTCTCACGGTCGTGCGGGAGGTTGTTGTCGGGCTAATATTGATGTCCTTGTTGTCCTCACGGTCAAGTGTTTGAGGACGTGGTTGTCAGGCTAACACTGATATCCTTGTTGTTCTCACGGTCATGTAGGACGTGGTTGTCAGGCTAACATTGATGTCCTTGTTGTTCTCACGGTCATGTAGGACGTGGTTGTCAGGCTAACATTGATGTCCTTGTTGTCCTCTCTGCCAGGGTGTTTGAGGACGTGGTTGTCAGGCTAACACTGATATCCTTGTTGTTCTCACGGTCATGTAGGACATGGTTGTCAGGCTAACATTGATGTCCTTGTTGTTCTCACGGTCATGTAGGACGTGGTTGTCAGGCTAACATTGATGTCCTTGTTGTTCTCACGGTCATGTAGGTCATGGTTGTCAGGCTAACATTGATGTCCTTGTTGTTCTCACGGTCATGTAGGACATGGTTGCCAGGCTAACATTGATGTCCCTGTCCTCACGGTCATGTAGGACGTGGTTGTCAGGCTAACATTGATGTCCTTGTTGTTCTCACGGTCATGTAGGACATGGTTGTCAGGCTAACACTGATATCCTTGTTGTTCTCACGGTCATGTAGGACGTGGTTGTCAGGCTAACATTGATGTCCTTGTTGTTCTCACGGTCATGTAGGACGTGGTTGTCAGGCTAACATTGATGTCCTTGTTGTCCTCTCTGCCAGGGTGTTTGAGGACGTGGGCCTGCGGTCTCCAGTGACCTTCAGCACTTGGATGGTGTACGGACTGCCCCTGTCCTTGCTGCTGGTCATCATTATGTGGTTGTGGATGGTCATGATCTTCCTTAGATGCAAGTAAGTGCCAATCATCTCCCTGTATCTCTATAGTCAGTACACACAGATGCATGTAAGTGCTAACTATCTCCCTGTATCTCTATAGTCAGTACACACAGATCCATCTCTATAGTTAAATCACCTGCATGTCTCGTGCAGTACATGGCAATCAACCCCAACATATATGACCTGTGAGTGATTGTCTAGACAGTTGTGCAAACAGTAGTTTGCCATTGCTTTCGGAGCGGCGGACGTTCACACCATTGTGAACATGAATGTACATCGATCAGCGCCCACACACTGGGGTCTGACTTCTAACCCCGTCGGTCGGATTGTGAGACACACGTACATAGACAGGAGATGGGAGTGTAGCCACACGTACAGAGACAGGGGATATGAGTCTATTTTTCGCCCGTCCTTCTGTTTGTCGTTCTGTCTGTCACTCTGTCTGTTGTTCTTGCTGACTGCCAGCCTCTATGGCTGTATGTCTTTCTGCCGGACAACATGTTTCTGTTTTTAATTCTCCGTCTGACCATCATAATTATCACCGCATCATCTTCACTGTCGTCACCATCTTTCGTTGTCATCATTAGTTTCATCATCATCATCATCATCAAGGCTATCACCGTTATCATCATCACTGGTCTAAATGTACAAATGTTGTACTCAGAGAAGGCTGCAGCTGCTGTATCCGTGGACTCAAGTTCAAGGACGTACAAATACAGAAAGTCAACGACATGATCACAGATGAGTACCACAAACTGGGTCCAGTCACGTGAGTTTGTATGTCCTGTGACGTGAGTTTGTATGTCCTGTCACGTGAGTTTGTATGTCCTGTCACGTGAGTTTGTATGTCCTGTCACGTGAGTTTGTATGTCATATCACGTGAGCTTGTATGTCCTGTCAGGTGAGTTTGTATGTCCTGTCACGCAAGTTTGTATGTCCTGTCACGTGAGTTTGTATGTCCTGTCACGTGAGTTTGTATGTCCTGTCACGTGAGTTTGTATGTCCTGTCACGTGAGTTTGTATGTCCTGTCACGTGAGTTTGTATGTCCTGTCACGTGAGTTTGTATGTCCTTCCACGTGAGTTTGTATGTCCTTTCACGTGAGTTTGTTTGTCCTGTCACGTGAGTTTGTATGTCCTGTCACGTGAGTTTGTATGTCATGCCATGTGAGTTTGTATGTCCTGTCACGTGAGTTTATATGTCCTGTCACGTGAGTTTGTATGTCCTGTCACGTGAGTTTGTATGTCCTGTCACGTGAGTTTGTATGTCATGTCACGTGAGTTTGTATGTCCGGCCACGTGAGTTTGTATGTCCGACCACGTGAGTTTGTATGTCCTGTCACGTGAGATTGTATGTCCTGTCACGTGAGTATGTATGTCATGTCATGTGAGTTTGTATGTCCGGCCACGTGAGTTTGTATGTCCTGTCACGTGAGGTTGTATGTCCTGTCATGTGAGGTTGTATGTCCTGTCATGTGAGTTTGTATGTCCAGTCACGTGAGTTTGTATGTCATGTTACGTGAGTTTGTATGTCATGTCACGTGAGTTTGTATGTCATGTCACGTGAGTTTGAATATCCTGCCACGTGAGTTTGTATGTCCTGTCACGTGAGTTTGTATATCATGTCACGTGAGTTTGTATATCCTGTCACGTGAGTTTGTATGTCCGGCCACGTGAGTTTGTATGTCCGGTCATGTGAGTTTGTATGTCCGGCCACGTGAGTTTGTATGGCATGTCACGTGAGAATGCATGTCCTGTCACGTGAGTTTGCATGTCCTGTCACGTGAGTTTGTATGTCCTGTCACGTGAGTTTGTATGTCCTGTCACGTGAGTTTGTATGTCCTGTCACGTGAGTTTGTATGTCCAGTCACGTGAGTTTGTATGTCCAGTCACGTGAGATTGTATGTCCAGTCACGTGAGTTTGTATGTCCAGTCACGTGAATTTGTATGTCCTGCCACGTGAGTTTGTATATCATGCCACATGATTATGTATGTCCTGTCACGTGAGTTTGTATGTCCTGCCACGTGAGTTTGTATGTCCTGCCACGTGAGTTTGTATATCCTGTCACGTGAGTTTGTATGTCCTGTCACGTGAGTTTATATATCCTGTCGCGCGAGTTTGTATATCCTGTCACGTGAGTTTGTATGTCCTGTCACGTGAGTTTGTATATCCTGTCACGTGTGTTTGTATGTCCTGTCACGTTAGTTTGTATGTCCTGTCACGTGAGTTTGTATGTCTGTCTGTCCGTACGTCAACCTGTCTATCTGTTTGTTTCTCTACACATTTGTCTGTCTGTCCGTACGTCAACCTGTCTATATGTTTGTTTCTCTACACATTTGTCTGTGTGTCCTTACGTCAACCTGTCTATCTGTTTGTTTCTCTACACATTTGTCTGTCTATTTATCTCCTACCTGGTCTCTGATGGCAATGGAAATATGGTTTTTGAGGAACATGCAAGGAATACCATGGCCAGATAAAAAAAAATCAGTGAGCAAGTCCTACAAGAAACATATGGAAACCGTCAATTGCATAGAGAAATCAGACGCAGTCAGAATGTTTTCGGAATATCATAGAGAGATAAAAAGGGGAAATTTTAATGACAACAGGCAAACTTGAAGGCGAAAGGACAAGGGAAAAACAAAGCGATACATGTCGGTGTTTCTGTATGTGTGCATATTTGTGTGTGTATGTGTGTGCGTGCTGCGTGTATATATGTGAGTGTGTGTGTACACATACATATAATCATGTACCGAACTTTGATTGAAAGTGTCACTTGTGGCCACATATATGCACAGGATGTCTGTCTGTCTGTCTGTCTGTCTGTCTGTCTGTCTGTCTGGCTGTCTGTCTGTCTGTCTGTCTGTCTGTCTGTCTGTCTGTTTAATTAATGGTGAAAAGCTTACCGACAATTCTAACCTACATAAACGTCTTCGGTTACTGTCACTCCCCAAACGCCTACTTTTTAATAAGGCCAAACTAATTCACAAAATCCTATTTCAAAATTCCCCAAGCTACCTTTGGCCATTGTTTAAATATAACGCAAGACATAGCGAACGACTAAATATACTTCATGTCCCTAAACCTAGGATAGACTTATATAAAACAAGCTTAGCATACTCTGCCGCTCAGTTGTGGAACAATCTTCCATAAGAAATCAAAGACACCACCAATCATTATACATACATTCGCAACCTGTTTGAACACTACCTCAGTACAGATTACATTCCCCCATAAACAAAAACACAAAAAGACAAAAATGGTAACTTATCTCAAACTACAACTAGCCAAAAAACATTCCCTTATGTATGGCACGTTACACCCTTGTGGGATGTGGATTTTAATTCCTGAGAATGATTCGTTAAAATGTCTAGGGGGTATTATTGATTCTCTGGTCACTGGTCAGAATGCAGGGTGATCAGGGATATTTACCACAAATCCCATAAGAAAAGAGTTCAATCCTTGAAACAATGGCACCTGTGTGTAGGTTTCCCTTCCCACTTCATCACCCTTTAAATTAACTATAGATGCTAGAAGGATATTGATTGCTCACAACATATAAACAACCACTTATTGGACACCACATTTACTTGATGTACACAACACTTTTGGACAAACAGTTCAGGTATTAACTCAAGATCTGCAATTACATATATAGATGTGTAATAAACACTATGCATTTTCAGACAGGCATGGGAATAATGTGCAGTATTACAACATAGTACCCAGTGACCCCAGAAAAAAACCAGGTTATTACAAACAACACAACAACCACAAATTGGTTCTGCTTACTCGACTCATTGTACCTAGATAAAATCACATTGGTCTAGGTGCAGAAACCCAACATATATATTTTTGTTTCTGACACCATGTACAATTATCATATTTAAAAATAATGAGTTGATGTCAAAATACTATTTACCTTAACCATCATTGGTTATACCTCATTACACACTAACACTCTTTATATGTCATAGAAGAAAAAAACACACACATGAAAACAGTTGATACTAATAATTAAATTAATTAATTATAGTGTTCATTTAGGCATTGCGGATGGGTATTCTTCTCCAGTGCACAGCAGTTAATGTCCATATTTACCCGTGACAGCAATAAATACTCACAGTCATGTTTAATGTCCACTGAAGTTGGTTGCGGAACTACTTATAATCCTTAGGAAATAAATTCACCACATATCTCCTTCGTGGAGCTGAATTCAAGAATCTTCTTTGCGAACGGCTCGGTGTCAGTGTGAAATTGAGGCCTGGGTTGGTCATACCTTCAGGAGATGCATCTTTGGTCTTGGACTAAGGTTCTTCCCTATATCACCATATCTGATGAAAAGGATGCCTACCTTTCAGCGTCTCGGCTTATAATATCCGAATCTCAATTTTGTTCCCACAGATTTTTCACCCACCTAGTCATCAGTCTATAACCTATTCCACCGTTATTGGCATTTAGGCTGACATGGGACCAGCACAGAGTTCTGATTCATTATTTACTTTCAGTGTAGACATACAATTCTGCTTGTTATTCATTTGGTTCATCTGGAATTAATTCCAGGATTCTGCTGCAGTCAAGAATATTGACTCCACCACATATCCAGGGTTGCAAGCCATCAGGTGATTCCTGTGGTTGCAGGCGTAGAGGCATTTACTCCGCTAGCTGCTTTCATGTGGTCTTTTTTTTTATGTGTTCAGGTTTGGGAACCTTGAGGTAATCTGGTGAAGGTATGGTTTTCAGTTGGCACCTTGGTTGTATTGGTTCAATGTCTTCTTCCCATTTGTTTGAGTTGGTGTTCATAGCTAGAACTTGGTGTTGCATGGCTGGAACCTTATGTTTGACTTTTGCAGCTGTGAGATGTTCTTTCGAAGACTTATCCATTGTGGATATTAACTTGGTAATCCAACCAACAGTTGAAGATTACTCACTGTTGTTAGTTTTAATAACTTGTAGAAGG
This sequence comes from Cepaea hortensis, assembly GCA_963921405.1. Taxonomy (NCBI): domain Eukaryota; kingdom Metazoa; phylum Mollusca; class Gastropoda; order Stylommatophora; family Helicidae; genus Cepaea; species Cepaea hortensis. Next base: position 104,250,857 of record OY992890.1, read on the forward strand.
ATTGTCCCATAGTTTCACTGATTTTTTTGAATGATGAGGCCATAGATGATACTTCTCAAACGTATAACTGACGAGTCACTGTTGTCAGTTACTTTGTTGATCTTCATCTTTGTAGATTATTAGATCTTGAAGTCCATCCTGGATCTTCCTACTAACCTAGGACTTAATCACTCAGCCAATCAGTTGTCTTCTAATTTATCTGTTGCTCGCTATGGAGCTATTTAGCGCCGCAGTAAACATGGAGGTATTGCTAGATCCAGACTATGGTTTGGACATTCACTTTATGGCTGTTGACCCAGGATCCAGTGTTAGTGATATAGTCCCACCACATTCAACCACCACCTGCTTCTCTTCTACAGAAAAGGGATGACAAAGAATACAACACTAGCATTAACCTACTGTGTTATGATAAAAGGTTTACAACACAATTACAAACACAAATACAAAACAAGGGGAGAAGGGGAAAGGAGTGGGTGTCCATGTTCCACTGTCCCTCATTGCTGAGTAGAGCCATTCTGACCCTTCCTAGTGAGTAAGGTATTTTCTCATTTATATTTTGTTCTGTTGTTACTGGGACTATTGGATGGGTGAAGTCATTCTGTCCATCCAACATGTTGATATTGTCTCTCTCATTACTTGAAGAGAATAGCCTATACAGAATCCCTGTGGTTTCTAATGCCGTGTCTTCATTTCGGCACTATAATCATCACTAGGTCAAGACTATTCACCATTGGCTTCTTAAGTACTGACATACATATGTATTCTTACATCAACATCCTCTAATCCCAAGGTGCAACATTAAAATGTATATTCCCACAGTAAAAAGTAACAATCAGAACAAAGAAAATTCTCATACCAAAAAAAAAACATACATGTACATTTCTCTGATATTAAGTACATGATAATCATACATAATAATCATAATGATGATGCAGGGAGCCTAGGTTTTTGAATTATCTTCATGAACTAAAACATCCATTGTTTTCCCCCACTGCGTGCAGCACATGAGGATAGTAATCGCTGTGATATGTTTTGCCAATGACTGCTATTATTCGGAGGGTATTTATAAGAATAACTTATGCCGCATGGTCCAGTCTTCTGAATATTGCAAGCAATTTATTCACATCAATCTTCGCTTCTGTTTCTACTACGGTGAGGCGATGCGGAGTGAATCCTATCCGAACATGCATTTACATCACGCGTTTACTTTAATTCTTCATGAATTTATATTCAAACATGGCCTGTCCCTAACACTATTTTATGAAATGATTATATGTTCACCCTCATATGGAGTGGTTACTAATCTGTTAACAAAAGGATAGTACTAAAATGTAACACTATAGTTCCAAGTTACAGATTATGATGTGGCGAAGCATTTTATCCCCTGACTAAGAGTCAGGAATACGCGTAATCATTTGTATGTCCCCGCATGGATAAAACACCTTTCTATAGTACATAGATTATTTGCAGATTTCTAAGCATAGATATTGAGATATATTTCACAATGCATAGAAGTTTTTATTCATATGAATATGAAATTGACAGACACTAGTTCTTTACTATGAAGTATGAATCAAGAGTCTGCTACTACATTGAGAAAATGTTTCTTTAAAGTCCAATCTCTACAGTACATAGATTATTTGCAGATTTCTAAGCATTGATAGGGATATATAGTTCCATTGCATAGAAGTTATTGTTCATAGGACTATGAAATTGGCAGAAACTAGTTTTCTTCTTTGAAGTATGAATCAGGAGTCTTTCCTAAATTGAAAAGAGTTTCTGACATGAGAGTTGATACTCTACAGTACACATAATATTCATAGATTATAGCACTACTAGTGAGATATAAGTTCATAATGCCTATACAAGATATTAACATATAGATTTGAAATTGTAAGACATAGGAAAAATTACAGCGTGGCGCCCACATGTGTTTCCTTAGTAAACATCATCCAGCCTGGTTTAAGAGAATTGTAACTAATTCTTAATTAAACATACTGGTTTATGTAATACATAAATATATCTTAATAATGTAGATAACATACCAATAGCTTGAATAGAATCATGTTTTTAAGGCAACTACCTTCTCCCCGAAGGGAAAGGTCGACTTTCTTGTGTGTTCTCTTGACTAGAAATGGCCGCTTCAGTCTTTGTTTTCCCCCTCGCCAGGATTGGCCAGATACGGGAGAGAAAACAAGCCAAAATAAATTTAGCTGTGCCACGGTCAGTCTATCGCTGTTTTATTTTCTCCTACATTAAGTAAGTTACTTAAACAGTAATTGTAAGGGTTTGTTTATTTTTAAGGGAGTCCATAAATAGGAAAGAGTAAGGACGTTTTATTATACCACACGCCTCCCCAATTTAAGACATTTATTTCTTTCAGAAATTAAATGGTCGAGTAGTACTCTACAATTTCCGTCTTTACATTGACTCCCCTAGTATCCATCCCTTATTACTTTACTACATTTCTTTCCTATATTAAAATCTACCAGAGCCACGCCCATTTTCTTCTAGTCACGACAACTGGCATAACCCTAATGGATTATTTCTCTTTTAGTGAAAGAGTGTAGCACCCTCTCCACTGTTGTCAGCTATTGTTTGAAATATGAGTGGTTATCTGATAATTTGTTACTTTCAAGTACTAGTTTGTCTGCATCAACCCGACTTTTTGAAGCAATTGAAATATCATCATTAAGCTTGATTTCTCTGTCATTAGATTATCAATCTTGAGATTATGTTAAAACCGACGGTTAATTCTGCGTCTACTGATAGCATATTAAACTCGCCCGTCTCCCTGTAAGTTAGACGTTTGTTTTAACTATAGATCTGATATTTAAAGGAAGCTAAAGATGGTTCCTGTTGAAATACATTTTCATCCAACACATCATGTGTTTGGGTTATAAGTCGAGTTATGGGATTTTCCTATCAGTTTTGATAACTACTGATTAGAGTGGTGTCCCTTTCTCTTGTGGGTTTTCCCGGAGAATCTCGTCTAACATGTAAACAAGATCCAACTTTTCTAGATTTCCGTTCTGAACCGACTATTCCCCGGCGAACCTGAATCTATCAGAAATGAAGTAATTCTTAGCTTACTTTCTCTCTCTCTGCTTTTCCTTCTAACCTAGATCTATTTTACGCTAGAATCCTTATTAGTAATTCTAACTTGATGTGTTTGAGTTTCACTATGTATTTGTTGCTTTGGTGTTGAATTACGAGCAATTGTGCGTCGCTTGGCGTACATTGATCGTCGTCTGCCTCCCTCCAGGTTTTAGACTATTTTAAACTTAGCAACATACATTGTTATGTAGGTTCAGACGTATTGTCTCCTACCATATATAATCAGTTCAGTGAGAAGTTAAAAGCCCCTTTTTGTGATTCCTGTGATAGTCTTCCAGATAATCAAGTTGCTGGTTCACTTTCCAGTTATGGATGTGGGTTACTAGTCTTAGTAAAATTACTGTTACATCTGTATATCCCTCTCATACTGGCGTCTCCTGAGTTGTGTCCTCAGGATAACAGGTAAGGTACTCTTAATGTTTCTCTCCAGTTTTGTTTTCATCCGTTTAATACGTGGGAACTCTGGATTTATTTAGATTGACTAAGGTCTATCTCTGAACTGTTATATAATTTACTAGCTGGATTCCTGATTGAAATTCCTAATCTAGTAAATATCAAGCAATTCTTCAGCTATATGCTCCAATTTGCTTGGTTTTTACACAGCTATATTCCATTTTTCTAGCATGGGTTCACTGTATAAGTTTTAGGCGTTTCCTCTGTCTTTACGTCAAAGGGTTCGTCCTATCTATAAACAGCATCTATTTTAAGAGTTGTTTATTTAATTGTTGCTTTTTTACTGATTCGTATCAGTTATTTAAGCTAATCTCTGTTAGTCTGGATCTGCTTTCACATATTTAATGCTGGCATATCATCCAAATCAGAACTGAGATGTAGAAATCTGTTTCGTCTTGCGATTGATTTCTGATTCACCTACCTATTAGTAGGCTTCGAGCATTATCTAGAATTTAGTTACTCGGTTAGTTTTAAAGAAAATACAATTGAGTCACGCGCCTCTATTGTACCCTTTATTGCCCTTTTTAATTCTTCCCTTATGAGAATATTAATTTTAGTTAGGCAATTACTGAAATAACTTTACGTAAGCTAATCACTAACTAAAAGCTGTTTCATTCCTCTTTTTGATGAGGACTACTCATAGTGAACATTTCACTTAGTGAGGTTAAACTGTAAATTTCAAAGTTAAGGAGCCAATATCTGAAATGTTCAGTCTCTTACTAGAGATTGGCACAGATTTTTTCCGGTATCTCCTGAAGTTTATTTGAAATTCCAATTTATTAGTTAATTCTTTAATTATACCTTTTACATACCTATACGGTCTGTTTCCGCTACCATTAATAATGGAATCGGGGTGGATAATTTAAAGAAATACCTTATATTCTGTTGGGTCAGTAAGTGAGTTGATCAGTTTCACTTACATCACCAGGTGAATATTTTGGTTGACCCTATTTATTAACATATGGGCCATCTGAGTTAGTTAATAATACTACTCATATCACCGGTGGAGTAGAATAAGTGTCGGTATGGCTTTTCTTCCTAAGTATCCATCAGTTATTCACTTTACTTTACTACCGGTGTTGTAGAACATGTTATGTTATATGAAAAAAAAAGGATTACATTAGGGTGCCCCTAAATAATGCAAATTCTTACAATATTCCTTCCCTTCCATTAACTATGTCTACATTGTTGCAAGTGGTGGTTTTGGCCTTACCATTAGTTCATTTACTTTAGTTACTGCTATTTTCCCCTGGTTTAATTCATCTCTCAGGTATTATTTACTGTACTACTGAATCATTTGTTGATTAAATTTTTCCCTTAAAAAATTTTTTTCGGATTTTTAACTTATCTGTCCTAATTATCTATAAAATTGTCTATCACTCTCTGCTGCCTTGGTAACTTTTCAATATTACATGAATTATACAAGCAGACCAAGCATGAAAATACAATGATAATCAATGACAAAATAGTTAATTAACACATGATTCATATGTAGGAACATAAACCTTATGGATACATAATATAGTAGTGTGTTCATGAGTACACCACTTTTAAACCATTTAAAGAGAATACCAGAGTAGCAGAACCATACCTCAAACATCAAATGGGACTGACTATGAATTCTAAACATTCACTGAATTACCTATCTTATGTGAGTTTACCATCCCAGAGACCTTACTACTGGAGGTTCATTCCCATCAATAAGATATAAAATATGAGTTTTTAAAAAAAAATCTCATACCCAACAACCAACTACCTGATGCATCTGCCAGAATCAAGATATTACCTGTGAACAGTTTTGTACCAAAAAAACACCTATATTTATCTGAGCCATTATGGGTTCATATAACACTTGACTCAGCTCATACTAATGAGTGATTAGGTCTGTTACTAACACTATAACATTCTGAAGTGACTTGGTTTACCTGCGAGAGGTTTTCCCTGAATTCATATACTCACAATAATACACCAATTGTGATGTTTACCATGAGTTTTAATTCACGGACGATGCCCACACATGTGGGATGTGGATTTTAATTCCTGAGAATGATTCGTTAAAATGTCTAGGGGGTATTATTGATTCTCTGGTCACTGGTCAGAATGCAGGGTGATCAGGGATATTTACCACAAATCCCAGGAGAAAAGAGTTCAATCCTTGAAACAATGGCATCTGTGTGTAGGTTTCCCTTCCCCACTTCATCACCCTTTAAATTAACTATAGATGCTAGAAGGATATTGATTGCTCACAACATATAAACAACCACTTATTGGACACCACATTTACTTGATGTACACAACACTTTTGGACAAACAGTTCAGGTATTAACTCAAGATCTGCAATTACATATATAGATGTGTAATAAACACTATGCATTTTCAGACAGGCATGGGAATAATGTGCAGTATTACAACATAGTACCCAGTGACCCCAGAAAAAAACCAGGTTATTACAAACAACACAACAACCACAAATTGGTTCTGCTTACTCGACTCATTGTACCTAGATAAAATCACATTGGTCTAGGTGCAGAAACCCAACATATATATTTTTGTTTCTGACACCATGTACAATTATCATATTTAAAAATAATGAGTTGATGTCAAAATACTATTTACCTTAACCATCATTGGTTATACCTCATTACACACTAACACTCTTTATATGTCATAGAAGAAAAAAACACACACATGAAAACAGTTGATACTAATAATTAAATTAATTAATTATAGTGTTCATTTAGGCATTGCGGATGGGTATTCTTCTCCAGTGCACAGCAGTTAATGTCCATATTTACCCGTGACAGCAATAAATACTCACAGTCATGTTTAATGTCCACTGAAGTTGGTTGCGGAACTACTTATAATCCTTAGGAAATAAATTCACCACATATCTCCTTCGTGGAGCTGAATTCAAGAATCTTCTTTGCGAACGGCTCGGTGTCAGTATGAAATTGAGGCCTGGGTTGGTCATACCTTCAGGAGATGCATCTTTGGTCTTGGACTAAGGTTCTTCCCTATATCACCATATCTGATGAAAAGGATGCCTACCTTTCAGCGTCTCGGCTTATAATATCCGAATCTCAATTTTGTTCCCACAGATTTTTCACCCACCTAGTCATCAGTCTATAACCTATTCCACCGTTATTGGCATTTAGGCTGACATGGGACCAGCACAGAGTTCTGATTCATTATTTACTTTCAGTGTAGACATACAATTCTGCTTGTTATTCATTTGGTTCATCTGGAATTAATTCCAGGATTCTGCTGCAGGCATGGAACTGAAGAATATTGACTCCACCACATATCCAGGGTTGCAAGCCATCAGGTGATTCCTGTGGTTGCAGGCGTAGAGGCATTTACTCCGCTAGCTGCTTTCATGTGGTCTTTTTTTTTATGTGTTCAGGTTTGGGAACCTTGATGTAATCTGGTGTAGGTATGGTTTTCAGTTGGCACCTTGGTTGTATTGGTTCAATGTCTTCTTCCCATTTGTTTGAATTGGTGTTCATAGCTAGAACTTGGTGTTGCATGGCTGGAACCTTATGTTTGACTTTTGCAGCTGTGAGATGTTCTTTCGAAGACTTATCCATTGTGGATATTAACTTGGTAATCCAACCAACAGTTGAAGATTACTCACTGTTGTTAGTTTTAATAACTTGTAGAAGGATTGTCCCATAGTTTCACTGATTTTGTTGAATGATGAGGCCATAGATGATACTTCTCAAACGTATAACTGACGAGTCACTGTTGTCAGTTACTTTGTTGATCTTCATCTTTGTAGATTATTAGATCTTGAAGTCCATCCTGGATCTTCCTACTAACCTAGGACTTAATCACTCAGCCAATCAGTTGTCTTCTAATTTATCTGTTGCTCGCTATGGAGCTATTGAGCGCCGCAGTAAACATGGAGGTATTGCTAGATCCAGACTATGGTTTGGACATTCACTTTATGGCTGTTGACCCAGGATCCAGTGTTAGTGATATAGTCCCACCACATTCAACCACCACCTGCTTCTCTTCTACAGAAAAGGGATGACAAAGAATACAACACTAGCATTAACCTACTGTGTTATGAAAAAGGTTTACAACACAATTACAAACACAAATACAAAACAAGGGGAGAAGGGGAAAGGAGTGGGTGTCCATGTTCCACTGTCCCTCATTGCTGAGTAGAGCCATTCTGACCCTTCCTAGTGAGTAAGGTATTTTCTCACTTATATTTTGTTCTGTTGTTACTGGGACTATTGGATGGGTGAAGTCATTCTGTCCATCCAACATGTTGATATTGTCTCTCTCATTACTTGAAGAGAATAGCCTATACAGAATCCCTGTGGTTTCTAATGCCGCGTCTTCATTTCGGCACTATAATCATCACTAGGTCAAGACTATTCACCATTGGCTTCTTAAGTACTGACATACATATGTATTCTTACATCAACATCCTCTAATCCCAAGGTGCAACATTAAAATGTATATTCCCACAGTAAAAAGTAATAATCAGAACAAAGAAAATTCTCATACCAAAAAAAAAAACATACATGTACATTTCTCTGATATTAAGTACATGATAATCATACATAATAATCATAATGATGATGCAGGGAGCCTAGGTTTTTGAATTATCTTCATGAACTAAAACATCCATTGTTTTCCCCCACTGCGTACAGCACATGAGGATAGTAATCGCTGTGATATGTTTTGCCAATGACTGCTATTATTCGGAGGGTATTTATAAGAATAACTTATGCCGCATGGTCCAGTCTTCTGAATATTGCAAGCAATTTATTCACATCAATCTTCGCTTCTGTTTCTACTACGGTGAGGCGATGCGGAGTGAATCCTATCCGAACATGCATTTACATCACGCGTTTACTTTAATTCTTCATGAATTTATATTCAAACATGGCCTGTCCCTAACACTATTTTATGAAATGATTATATGTTCACCCTCATATGGAGTGGTTACTAATCTTTTAACAAAAGGATAGTACTAAAATTTAACACTATAGTTCCAAGTTACAGATTATGATGTGGCGAAGCATTTTATCCCCTGACTAAGAGTCAGGAATACGCGTAATCATTTGTATGTCCCCGCATGGATAAAACACCTTTCTATAGTACATAGATTATTTGCAGATTTCTAAGCATAGATATTGAGATATATTTCACAATGCATAGAAGTTTTTATTCATATGAATATGAAATTGACAGACACTAGTTCTTTACTATGAAGTATGAATCAAGAGTCTGCTACTACATTGAGAAAATGTTTCTTTAAAGTCCAATCTCTACAGTACATAGATTATTTGCAGATTTCTAAGCATTGATAGGGATATATAGTTCCATTGCATAGAAGTTATTGTTCATAGGACTATGAAATTGGCAGAAACTAGTTTTCTTCTTTGAAGTATGAATCAGGAGTCTTTCCTAAATTGAAAAGAGTTTCTGACATGAGAGTTGATACTCTACAGTACACATAATATTCATAGATTATAGCACTACTAGTGAGATATAAGTTCATAATGCCTATACAAGATATTAACATATAGATTTGAAATTGTAAGACATAGGAAAAATTACAGCGTGGCGCCCACATGTGTTTCCTTAGTAAACATCATCCAGCCTGGTTTAAGAGAATTGTAACTAATTCTTAATTAAACATACTGGTTTATGTAATACATAAATATATCTTAATAATGTAGATAACATACCAATAGCTTGAATAGAATCATGTTTTTAAGGCAACTACCTTCTCCCCGAAGGGAAAGGTCGACTTTCTTGTGTGTTCTCTTGACTAGAAATGGCCGCTTCAGTCTTTGTTTTCCCCCTCGCCAGGATTGGTCAGATACGGGAGAGAAAACAAGCCAAAATAAATTTAGCTGTGCCACGGTCAGTCTATCGCTGTTTTATTTTCTCCTACATTAAGTAAGTTACTTAAACAGTAATTGTAAGGGTTTGTTTATTTTTAAGGGAGTCCATAAATAGGAAAGGGTAAGGACGTTTTATTATACCACAACCCTCCTTAGGTATTTATATGCCCATATTAAACACTGCCTCAGTGAGTCATTTGTTATTGATTATTTTTCATGCGTTTTAATGCTATTGTTCTTTTGTTGTCAAAATTTGCTTCATACGTGATGTTGAATGAAAGAATGTATGAGAGGAAATAGAGAAGAATGGCAAAATGTCAGACGGGCCTGCGTGCCCAATTCTTAACCCTTTAAAAATAAAGACTTTCGTTCGTTCGTTCGTTCGTTCGTTCGTTCGTTCGTTCGTTCGTTCTGTCTGTCTATCTGGGTGGGTGGGTAGGTAGGTGTGTGTGTGCGTGTGTGTGTGATGCGTATGTGTATGTGATGTGTTTATGTGTGTATGTATATGTTTGTATGAGTGTTTATATGTATGTATATATGTATGTATGTGTATGTGTGTATGTATGTATATGTGTGTATGTGTGTGTGATGTGTTTATGTATGTATATGTATTTATGTATGTATATGTGTGTATGTGCGTGTGATGTGCTTATGTATGTATATGTGTGTATGTATGTATATGTGTGTATGGGTGTTTCTGTGTATGTATGTATGTGTATGTGTGTGTGTGTATGTAAGTGTGATTAAGTGCGTGTATATGTGCATATGTGCATGTGTGTAGGTGTGTGTAAATGTGTGAATATGTGTGGAAGTGTGTGTATGTGTGTGCGTGAGTGTATGTGCTTGTGCGTGTGCGTGTGCGTGTACGTGTATGTAAGTGTGTATCGTGCGTTGATTGAGACGTCTCTTATGCCTACAGATATGCCAAAGGTATGTCATCATCATCAAGTGCCGTGCCGGCTGGCGTAGGCGTTCATGGCTCTCCATAGATCTCGGACTTTGGTTTTCTGGATCAACTCTACCTTTGATATACCTCCATGCCACCGTCACAATCCATCCAGCATCATTTCTCATGGTCTGCCTCTGCCTCTCTTCCCCTCGATCTTTCCAGTTGTCACGATGTTCTCCAATGCCTCTCTTCTCATCACTTGACCAAAACAAAAGTTGTTTGTCTCTTTCTTATTGTTGTATATAATGTTCTAGTTTCATTAGCCTCTTTCAGGCTTCATTGTTAGTTACTTTGGCAGTCCAAGGAATTCGCAAGATTCGTCTAAGGAACCACATCTCTGTTGCTTCCAATCTCTTCCTAATTTGTTCATTTATATTCCAAGATTCACAGCCTTACAGCAAAACAGGGTCTATATAGCACCTCAGCACTCTCTTTCTTACATTCAATGATATTGACTTATTGCATAAGATATTCTTCATTTTCTGAAATGTAGTCTTTGCTTGCTCTATTCTGCCCTTAATCTCTGTTGTGCATCTTCCATCTGATGTTATAAATGTCCCTAGATATTTAAATCTATCCACTTGGTGAAGAATTTTCTCTTCTATTTCTATTTCACATTTGGGTGTTGTTACCTGTTTCTTTGATACCACCATTGTTCCTGTTTTCTTGATATTCAAGGAGAGTCCTTTCTTTGCACTTTCTGTTACTACCATGTCCAACAGTTGTTGTAGATCTTTTGCATTATCCGCCACCAATACTGTGTCATCTGCATAGCGTATATTATTTATATTATAACCTACGAATGTTATTCTTGACTTTTCTTTGATCTCTCTCATTATTACTTCGCTATAGAGGGAGAAGAGATCCGGTGACAAAACACATCCCTGTCTTACTCCCAGCGTTATGTGTTCATAATTTCCTTGTTTATTTCCCATTTTAATTGCTGCTATTTGGTTCCAGTAAATATTTTTTATTATTCTAAGACCCTCCCTTCAATGTTGATATCTTCCAACATTTTAATAATTTCATCATGTTTTACTTTATCAAATGCCTTAGTATGATCTATGAAGCACAAATATCTGCCTTTCTTTGTCTCTATTGATTCTTCTAATAGTGTTCGTAATGTATATATTGCATTATTTGTACCTTTTCCGTCTACACATCCATTCTGTTCTTCATCAACTTCCATTTTTATTTTCTTTCTTGTTCTTCTCATTATAATTCTGAGTAGAAGTTTAGTGTGTATGCTAACTATGTGCCATACATTGATGCAGACGTCTCTCTTGTACCCACAGATATGCCCAGGGCATCGTTGTTGTCTCTTTCGTGACCCTGATCCTAGCCTGGGTCACACGAGACCTGGGTGGGGTGGGTGGCTGGAAAAGCTGGTTCGCTGACGGGTAAGGGATTCTCTAGTTCTTTGTTTAAGTCGTCACGTTGTGGAGAAGTGGGGCACCGCCAGGGATGCCTCGCTGGATACATGTGTATGTATGTGTGTGTTTGTGTATGTATTACCATATATTGATTGAGACGTTCTCTTGTGCCCACAGATATGCCCAGTGTGTGTGTGTGTGTTTATATGTGTGTATAAGTGTGCCGACACACTGGGCACATGACATACAAACCGGGCAGATAGCAGACATACTGATAGACAGTAAAATCACAGCTGATAGTGAAATCACTGCTGATAGAAGTAAAATCACAGCTGACAGACAGTAAAATAACAGGTGTTAGTAAAATCACAGCTGATAGACAGTAAAATCACAGCTGATAGGCAGTCAAATCAGAGTTGATATTACGATCGCAGCTCTTAGACCATGAAATTATAACTGATAGACAGTAACAATATAGGTGGTACACATTAAAACTATAGGTGAAGGACAGTAAAATCACAGCTGATAGACATCAAAATCACAGCTGATAGACATCAAAATCACAGCTGATAGACATCAAAATCACAGCTGATAGACATCAAAATCACAGCTGATAAACAGTGAAATTACAGCCCATAAAACAGTAAAATCACAGCTGATAGACATCAAAATCACAGCTGATAAACAGTGAAATTACAGCCCATAAAACAGTAAAATCACAGCTGATAGACATCAAAATCACAGCTGATAGACATCAAAATCACAGCTGATAGACAGTAAAATCACAACTGATAAACAGTGAAATTACAGCCCATAAAACAGTAAAGTCACAGCTGATAGACAGATAGTGACATTAAAGGTGTTTGATAAATCGTCATGCGGCAGGTGATTAACATCCAGAACAATGTATTCACTTAGTGAATGTAAATACTGAAACCATACAAAATATAAAGCACGATTTATTGCCTGTCATATTTCGCTGCATCTCGTCAGTTTCCTACTTCAGAGTTTTATATTATATAAAGTGAATAAGTAAGTCATATTTCTGAAATACATAACACGTAGTATCTGATAATGTTGGGATGTGGAGAATTGGTTATCCCCACGATATTCGCAGAACCACTATGAAGTCTTTCTACCTGCACAACAATGGCTGTAGACACTCATTATTACACCCTCGGCGTGTTTGAATAATTGCTTTTCGAATGCAGTAAGCGAAACGCGATTGATTTATTGTAAAATCACAGTTGATGAACAGCAACATCACAGACGACAGACAGTGGCCATGATTCGATGATAACATCACAGATGATGGACAGACAGTATTATCTCGAGTCACAGATAATAATATGACGCCCGAATGACCGACAGCAGAAAGACAGCAAAGTCACAGATGAATAATTGACAATAACGTAACAGATAATTATAACAAAAACATAACATTTAATTGATAACAACATTACAGCCATTGACAGGCAGACAGATGATATAGTAACAATATACACATTTATATGACAGACTGACAGATGATATATTAAAAATATACACATTTATATGACAGACTGACAGATGATATATTAACAATATAATCATTTATATGACAGACTGACAGATGATATATTAACAATATACACATTTATATGACAGACAGACAGATGATACATTAACATTATACACATTTATATGACAGACAGACAGATGATATATTAACATTACACATATTTATACGACAGACAGACAGATGATATATTAACATTATACACATTTATATGACAGACTGACAGATGATATATTAACATTATACACATTTATATGACAGACTGACAGATGATATATTAACATTATACACATTTATATGACAGAATGACAGCTGATATATTAACATTATACACATTTATATGACAGACTGACAGATGATATATTAACATTATACACATTTATATGACAGACTGACAGATGATATATTAACATTATACACATTTATATGACAGAATGACAGCTGATATATTAACATTATACACATTTATATGACAGACTGACAGATGATATATTAATATTATACACATTTATATGACAGACAGACAGATGATATATTAACAATATACACATTTATATGACAGACAAACAGATGACATATTAACATTATACACATTTATATGACAGACTGGCAGATGATAGATTAACAATATACACATTTATATGACAGACTGACAGATGATATATTAACATTATACACATTTATATGACAGACAGACAGATGATATATTAACATTATACACATTTATATGACAGACAGACAGATGATATATTAACAATATACACATTTATATGACAGACAAACAGATGATATATTAACATTATACACATTTATATGACAGACTGACAGATGATATATTAACATTATACACATTTATATGACAGACAGACAGATGATATAGTAACAATATACACATTTATATGACAGACTGACAGATGATATAGTAACAATATACACATTTATATGACAGACAGACAGATGATATATTAACAATATACACATTTATATGACAGAATGACAGATGATATATTAACAATATACACATTTATATGACAGATAGACAGATGATATATTAACAATATACACATTTATATGACAGACTGACAGATGATATATTAACAATATACACATTTATATGACAGACAGACAGATGATATATTAACAATATACACATTTATATGACAGACTGATGGATGATATATTACACATATACACATATATATGACAGACTGACAGATGATATATTAACAATATACACATTTATATGACAGACAGACAGATGATATATTAATAATATACACATTTATATGACAGACTGACAGATGATATATTAACAATATACACATTTATATGACAGAATGACAGATGATATATTACAGATATGCACATTTATATGACAGACTGACAGATGATACATTAACAATATACACATTTATATGACAGACTGACAGATGATATATTAACATTATACACATTTATATGACAGACAGACAGATGATATATTAACATTATACACATTTATATGACAGACTGACAGATGATATATTAACATTATACACATTTATATGACAGAATGACAGCTGATATATTAACATTATACACATTTATATGACAGACTGACAGATGATATATTAATATTATACACATTTATATGACAGACAGACAGATGATATATTAACAATATACACATTTATATGACAGACAAACAGATGACATATTAACATTATACACATTTATATGACAGACTGGCAGATGATAGATTAACAATATACACATTTATATGACAGACTGACAGATGATATATTAACATTATACACATTTATATGACAGACAGACAGATGATATATTAACATTATACACATTTATATGACAGACTGACAGATGATATATTAACAATATACACATTTATATGACAGACAAACAGATGATATATTAACATTATACACATTTATATGACAGACTGACAGATGATATATTAACATTATACACATTTATATGACAGACAGACAGATGATATAGTAACAATATACACATTTATATGACAGACAGACAGATGATATATTAACAATATACACATTTATATGACAGACTGATGGATGATATATTACACATATACACATATATATGACAGACTGACAGATGATATATTAACAATATACACATTTATATGACAGACAGACAGATGATATATTAATAATATACACATTTATATGACAGACTGACAGATGATATATTAACAATATACACATTTATATGACAGAATGACAGATGATATATTACAGATATGCACATTTATATGACAGACTGACAGATGATACATTAACAATATACACATTTATATGACAGACTGACAGATGATATATTAACATTATACACATTTATATGACAGACAGATGATATAGTAACAATATACACATTTATATGACAGACTGACAGATGATATATTAACATTATACACATTTATATGACAGACTGACAGATGATATAGTAACAATATACACATTTATATGACAGAATGACATATGAAATATTAACAATATACACATTTATATGACAGACAGACAGATGATATATTAACAATATACACATTTATATGACAGACTGACAGATGATATATTAACATTATACACATTTATATGACAGACAGACAGATGATATATTAACAATATACACGTTTATATGACGGACAGGCAGATGATATAGTAACAATATACACATTTATATGACAGACTAACAGATGATATAGTAACAATATACACATTTATATGACAGACAGACAGATGATATATTAACAATATACACATTTATATGACAGAATGACAGATGATATATTAACAATATACACATTTATATGACAGATAGACAGATGATATATTAACAATATACACATTTATATGACAGACAGACAGCTGATATATTAACAATATACACATTTATATGACAGACAGATGATATATTAACATTATACACATTTATATGACAGACTGACAGATGATATATTAACATTATACACATTTATATGACAGACTGACAGATGATATATTAACATTATACACATTTATATGACTGACTGACAGATGATATATTAACATTATACACATTTATATGACAGACTGACAGATGATATATTACCAATATACACATTTATAAGACAGACTGACAGATGATATATTAACATTATACACATTTATATGACAGACTGACAGATGATATATTACCAATATACACATTTATAAGACAGACTGACAGATGATATATTAACATTATACACATTTATATGACAGACTGACAGATGATATATTACCAATATACACATCTATAAGACAGACTGACAGATGATATATTAACAATATACACATTTATATGACAGACTGACAGATGATATATTAACAATATACACATTTATATGACAGACAGACAGATGATATATTAACAATATACACATTTATATGACAGACTGATGGATGATATATTACACATATACACATATATATGACAGACTGACAGATGATATATTAACAATATACACATTTATATGACAGACAGACAGATGATATATTAATAATATACACATTTATATGACAGACTGACAGATGATATATTAACAATATACACATTTATATGACAGAATGACAGATGATATATTACAGATATGCACATTTATATGACAGACTGACAGATGATACATTAACAATATACACATTTATATGACAGACTGACAGATGATATATTAACATTATACACATTTATATGACAGACAGACAGATGATATAGTAACAATATACACATTTATATGACAGACTGACAGATGATATATTAACATTATACACATTTATATGACAGACTGACAGATGATATAGTAACAATATACACATTTATATGACAGAATGACATATGAAATATTAACAATATACACATTTATATGACAGACAGACAGATGATATATTAACAATATACACATTTATATGACAGACTGACAGATGATATATTAACATTATACACATTTATATGACAGACAGACAGATGATATATTAACAATATACACGTTTATATGACGGACAGGCAGATGATATAGTAACAATATACACATTTATATGACAGACTAACAGATGATATAGTAACAATATACACATTTATATGACAGACAGACAGATGATATATTAACAATATACACATTTATATGACAGAATGACAGATGATATATTAACAATATACACATTTATATGACAGATAGACAGATGATATATTAACAATATACACATTTATATGACAGACAGACAGCTGATATATTAACAATATACACATTTATATGACAGACAGATGATATATTAACATTATACACATTTATATGACAGACTGACAGATGATATATTAACATTATACACATTTATATGACAGACTGACAGATGATATATTAACATTATACACATTTATATGACTGACTGACAGATGATATATTAACATTATACACATTTATATGACAGACTGACAGATGATATATTACCAATATACACATTTATAAGACAGACTGACAGATGATATATTAACATTATACACATTTATATGACAGACTGACAGATGATATATTACCAATATACACATTTATAAGACAGACTGACAGATGATATATTAACATTATACACATTTATATGACAGACTGACAGATGATATATTACCAATATACACATTTATAAGACAGACTGACAGATGATATATTAACAATATACACATTTATATGACAGACTGACAGATGATATATTAACAATATACACATTTATATGACAGACAGACAGATGATATATTAACAATATACACATTTATATGACAGACTGATGGATGATATATTACACATATACACATATATATGACAGACTGACAGATGATATATTAACAATATACACATTTATATGACAGACAGACAGATGATATATTAATAATATACACATTTATATGACAGACTGACAGATGATATATTAACAATATACACATTTATATGACAGAATGACAGATGATATATTACAGATATGCACATTTATATGACAGACTGACAGATGATACATTAACAATATACACATTTATATGACAGACTGACAGATGATATATTAACATTATACACATTTATATGACAGACAGACAGATGATATAGTAACAATATACACATTTATATGACAGACTGACAGATGATATATTAACATTATACACATTTATATGACAGACTGACAGATGATATAGTAACAATATACACATTTATATGACAGAATGACATATGAAATATTAACAATATACACATTTATATGACAGACAGACAGATGATATATTAACAATATACACATTTATATGACAGACTGACAGATGATATATTAACATTATACACATTTATATGACAGACAGACAGATGATATATTAACAATATACACGTTTATATGACGGACAGGCAGATGATATAGTAACAATATACACATTTATATGACAGACTAACAGATGATATAGTAACAATATACACATTTATATGACAGACAGACAGATGATATATTAACAATATACACATTTATATGACAGAATGACAGATGATATATTAACAATATACACATTTATATGACAGATAGACAGATGATATATTAACAATATACACATTTATATGACAGACAGACAGCTGATATATTAACAATATACACATTTATATGACAGACAGATGATATATTAACATTATACACATTTATATGACAGACTGACAGATGATATATTAACATTATACACATTTATATGACAGACTGACAGATGATATATTAACATTATACACATTTATATGACTGACTGACAGATGATATATTAACATTATACACATTTATATGACAGACTGACAGATGATATATTACCAATATACACATTTATAAGACAGACTGACAGATGATATATTAACATTATACACATTTATATGACAGACTGACAGATGATATATTACCAATATACACATTTATAAGACAGACTGACAGATGATATATTAACATTATACACATTTATATGACAGACTGACAGATGATATATTACCAATATACACATTTATAAGACAGACTGACAGATGATACATTAACAATATACACATTTATATGACAGACTGACAGATGATATATTAACATTATACACATTTATATGACAGACAGACAGATGATATAGTAACAATATACACATTTATATGACAGACCGAGAGGCACAATGACACAATTCTATGGTAACACCCTGTCTCTCACACCAGGTACGTCAGTGAGTCCACACCGGCCATCTTGTTTGTTCTTCTGATGTTCACGCTTCCCTCGTCCCTCCCCTCGTTCGCAGTCGGCAGGTGTCAGAGATCAGTCCCCTACACGAGAGTCAGCCCATTGCTGAACTGGAAGAGAGTTGAGCAGAAGATGCCCTGGTCCCTCTACCTGCTGCTGGGAGGCGGCTTCGCCATTGCCCGGGCTGCCACGGTAAGACATAATTCACTATCTACGTAACAGCTATAGTTGGGTACTGACTATATCACAGCTGTAGATGGGTATTGCCTACATAACAGCTGTAGTTGGTTATTGCCTACATAACAGCTGTAGTTGGTTATTGCCTACATAACAGCTGTAGTTGGGTAGTGTCTACATAACAGCTGTAGTTCGGTATCGCCTATATAACAGCTGTAGTTGGGTATTGCCTACATAACAGCTGTAGTTGGTTTCATTGGCACCTTGCCGTCTTGACAGACGATAGTTTGTGCTTTAAAAAGGCATAATAACTTTTACCTATGGCGGTAGCGAGTGTGACTGATAAGGCCAATTTGCGCTGTAAATGTCCGTTCACAGTGGGTGCATCTGAACACGTGGTCATTTCCACCATCATGCACCATCTTACGTCTCAAACGCTTGGTGTGTGACTTTTCTGCAATAATTTTCTCCTTTGACTTTATTCCATTTCTGATATTTGCCCTCCATGCAACACGTTCAGCGGCGACTTGCTCCCAATGTGCATTATCAATGCCTGTATCAATCATGTCCCGCTTACACACATCTTTGTATCGTAGTAGAGGCCGACCCTGAGATCTCTTACCCATCTGTAATTCACCAAAAAAGATATCCTTTGGTATTCTACCATCATCCATCCTCCTAAGATGTCCTATCCATCTAAGTCTACGAAGACTGAGCATGGAATAAACTGTCACACAACCTGATCTTTCCAATACTTCAGTATTTGTGATTTTGTCTTGCCACTTAATACCAAGAATTCTTCGCAGACACCGCATATGAAAGCTGTTTAAATTGTTCTCTTGGTGTGAGTAAGTTGTCCAGGTTTCACTGCCATAGAGAAGAGTACTAAGGACACAGGCTTGATAGACAAGGACTTTTGTTTTGGCAGTAAGCTTCCTGTTCTCCCAGACTCTTTTTCTTAACCTGTTCATTGTTGTTGCTGCCTTACCAATCCGGATGTTGATTTCCTGATCTAGGGATAATTTGCTATTTACCACTGATCCTAGATATGTAAAATGGTCTACTATCTCTAGTTCGGCGTCGTCAATAAAGATTGATGGTACCCCATGTGCACCTTGTGACATAATCTGTGTCTTCTTTTTGCTAATTGTTAAACCAAATTCAGAACAAGCATTGGAGAATGCAGATAGTAGACATTGCAATTCTTCCCCTGAGTGGGTCGTAACTGCAGCATCATCTGCAAAAGGCAACTCTCTGATTAGTACCCTCCTAATTTTGGTCTTAGCCTTCAATCTCTGAGCATTGTAGAGGCCGCCATCTGAGCGTGAGTGAATTTATATACCACCATCCTGATCACGAAATGCATATTTCAGTAGAAGTGAAAAGTATATTCCAAAGAGGGTAGGAGCTAGTACACAACCTTGCTTAACTCCACTCTTGATTTCAAATTCTTCAGAAGTTGCACCATCAAACTTGATTATACCCTTCATGCCTGTGTGGAACGATTCCACAATGGACAGAAGAGTTGGTGGGCAGCCAATCTTCTTTAGTGCCTTGAACAGACCCTCACGACTGACCAAATCAAATGCCTTTGTGAGGTCGATGAAGGCAATAAACAGTGGTTGATTCTGTTCACGGCATTTTTCTTGCATTTGTCGCAATGAGAATATCATATCAGTGGTAGACCGGTTCTGTCGAAAGCCACACTGTGATTCGGGGTAGACTTGATCTCCTAGGACTTGAAGTCTGCGCAGAACAATTCTGGCAAATACGTTTCCAACAATACACAGAAGTGAGATACCCCTATAGTTGTTGCAGTCGCTCCGATCGCCCTTGTTCTTGTACAGTGTTATGATGCTTGAATCTTT
The DNA here is from genome assembly GCA_963921405.1 of Cepaea hortensis. NCBI lineage: Eukaryota > Metazoa > Mollusca > Gastropoda > Stylommatophora > Helicidae > Cepaea > Cepaea hortensis. The sequence continues at coordinate 104,272,473 of OY992890.1, forward strand.
GAAATCCTGTGGGACTTGTGCTTCACGCCAGCATAGCTCTATTAGCTGGTGGATCTGTATAGTGAGTGTGTCTTGCCCACTCCTGATAACCTCTATTGGAATCCCATCCTTACCTGGAGCCTTGCCAGATGCAAGTTCATTTATAGCACACTTAACTTCTGTTATGGTGGGAAGTGTGTCCAGGTGGTCAAGAGTTGGTAGAGCCTCTATGGCGTTGAGGGCATCATCCGCTAGTTTGGTCTCACTTGAGTAAAGCTCCAAATAGTGCTCTACCCATCTGTCCATCTGCCGTTTCTTGTCAGTGATGATTTCTCCAGTCAAGGTTTTCAATGGTGCACTTCTTTTGATCACTGGACCACAGGCTTTCTTTATTCCTTCATACATTGTAGTTGGTTATTGCCTACATAACAGCTGTAGTTGGGTATTGTCTACATAACAGCTGTAGTTCGGTATCGCCTACATAACAGCTGTAGTTGGGTATTGCCTACATAACAGCTGTAGTTGGTTATTGCCTACATAACAGCTGTAGTTGGGTATTGCCTATATAACAGCTGTAGTTGTGTATTGCCTACATAACAGCTGTAGTTGGTTATTGCCTGCATAACAGCTGTAGTTGGGTATTGCCTACATAACAGCTGTAGTTGGGTATCGCCTATATAACAGCTGTAGTTGGTTATTGCCTACATAACAGCTGTAGTTGGTTATTGCCTACATAACAGCTGTAGTTGGGTATTGTCTACATAACAGCTGTAGTTGGTTATTGCCTACATCACAGCTGTAGTTGGTTATTGCCTACATAACAGCTTTAGTTGGTTATTGCCTACATAACAGCTGTAGTTGGGTATTGCCTACATAACAGCTGTAGTTGGGTATTGCCTACATCACAGCTGTTGTTGGGTATCGCCTATATAGCAGCTGTAGTTGGTTATTGCCTACATAACAGCTGTAGTTGGGTATCGCCTATATAACAGCTGTAGTTGGTTATTGCCTACATAACAGCTGTAATTGTGTATCGCCTATATAACAGCTGTAGTTGGTTATTGCCTACACAACAGCTGTAGTTGGTTATTGCCTACATAACAGCTGTAGTTGGGTATTGCCTACATAACAGCTGTAGTTGGGTATCGCCTATATAACAGCTGTAGTTGGGTATCGCCTATATAACAGCTGTAGTTGGGTATTGTCTATATAACAGCTGTAGTTGGGTATTGCCTATATAACAGCTGTAGTTGGGTATTGTCTATATAACAGCTGTAGTTGGGTATTCTCTATATAACAGCTGTAGTTGGGTATTGTCTACATAACAGCTGTAGTTGGGTATCGCCTATATAACAGCTGTGGTTGGGTATCGCCTATATAACAGCTGTAGTTGGGTATTGTCTATATAACAGCTGTAGTTGGGTATTGTCTACATAACAGCTGTAGTTGGTTATTGCCTACATAACAGCTGTAGTTGGGTATTGTCTATATAACAGCTGTAGTTGGGTATTGCCTACATAACAGCTGTAGTTGGGTATTGTCTATATAACAGCTGTAGATGGGTATTGTCTATATAACAGCTGTAGTTGGGTATCGCCTATATAACAGTTGTAGATGGGTATTGTCTATATAACAGGTGTAGTTGGGTATTATCTATATAACAGCTGTAGTTGGGTATTGTCTACATAACAGCTGTAGTTGGTTATTGCCTACATAACAGCTGTAGTTGGGTATTGTCTATATAACAGCTGTAGATGGGTATTGCCTACATAACAGCTGTAGTTGGGTATCGCCTATATAACAGCTGTAGATGGGTATTGTCTATATAACAGCTGTAGTTGGGTATCGCCTATATAACAGTTGTAGATGGGTATTGTCTATATAACAGGTGTAGATGGGTATCGCCTATATAACAGCTGTAGATGGGTATTATCTATATAACAGCTGTAGATGGGTATTGTCTATATAACAGCTGTAGATGGGTATTGTCTATATAACAGCTGTAGATGGTTATTGTCTATATAACAGCTGTAGTTGGGTATCGCCTATATAACAGCTGTAGTTGGGTATTGCCTATATAATAGCTGTAGTTGGGTATTGCCTATATAACAGCTGTAGGTGGGTATTGTCTATATAACAGCTGTAGATGGGTATCGCCTATATAACAGCTGTAGTTGGGTATCGCCTATATAACAGCTGTAGTTGGGTATTGCGTACATAACAGCTGTAGTTGGTTATCGCCTATATAACAGCTGTAGTTGGTTATTGCGTACATAACAGCTGTAATTGGTTATCGCCTATATAACAGCTGTAGTTGGGTATTGCCTACATAACAGCTGTAGTTGGTTATTGCGTACATAACAGCTGTAGTTGGTTATTGCCTACATAACAGCTGTAGTTGGTTATTGCCTACATAACAGCTGTAGTTGGTTATTGCGTACATAACAGCTGTAGTTGGTTATTGCCTACATAACAGCTGTAGTTGGTTATTGCCTATATAACAGCTGTAGTTGGTTATTGCGTACATAACAGCTGTAGTTGGTTATTGCCTACATAACAGCTGTAGTTGGTTATCGCCTATATAACAGCTGTAGTTGGTTATTGCCTACATAACAGCTGTAGTTGGGTATTGCCTACATAACAACTGTAGTTGGTTATTGCCTATATAACAGCTGTAGTTGGTTATTGCGTACATAACAGCTGTAGTTTGGTATTGTCTACATAACAGCTGTAGTTGGTTATCGCCTATATAACAGCTGTAGTTGGTTATCGCCTATATAACAGCTGTAGTTGGGTATTGCCTACATCACAGCTGTAGTTGGGTATTGCCTACATAACAGCTGTAGTTGGGTATCGCCTACATAACAGCTGTATTTGGTTATTGCGTACATAACAGCTGTAGTTGGTTATTGTCTACATAACAGCTGTAGTTGGTTATTGCCTACATAACAGCTGTAGTTGGATATCGCCTATATAACAGCTGTAGTTGGTTATTGCCTACATAACAGCTGTAGTTGGTTATTGCCTACATAACAGCTGTAGTTGGGTATTGTCTACATAACAGCTTTAGTTGGGTATTGCCTACATAACAGCTGTAGTTGGGTATCGCCTACATAACAGCTGTAGTTGGGTATTGCCTACATAACAGCTGTAGTTGGGTATTGCCTACATAACAGCTGTAGTTGGGTATCACCTACATAACAGCTGTAGTTGGGTATTGCCTACATCACAGCTGTAGTTGGGTATTGCCTACATAACAGCTGTAGTTGGGTATCGCCTACATAACAGCTGTATTTGGTTATTGCGTACATAACAGCTGTAGTTGGTTATTGTCTACATAACAGCTGTAGTTGGTTATTGCCTACATAACAGCTGTAGTTGGATATCGCCTATATAACAGCTGTAGTTGGTTATTGCCTACATAACAGCTGTAGTTGGTTATTGCCTACATAACAGCTGTAGTTGGGTATTGTCTACATAACAGCTTTAGTTGGGTATTGCCTACATAACAGCTGTAGTTGGGTATCGCCTACATAACAGCTGTAGTTGGGTATTGCCTACATAACAGCTGTAGTTGGGTATTGCCTACATAACAGCTGTAGTTGGGTATCACCTACATAACAGCTGTAGTTGGGTATTGCCTACATAACAGCTGTAGTTGGGTATTGCCTACATAACAGCTGTAGTTGGGTATCGCCTACATAACAGCTGTAGTTGGTTATTGCATACATCACAGCTGTAGTTGGGTATCGCCTATATAACAGCTGTAGTTTGATATTGCTTACACCACAGCTGTAGCTGGGTATTGCCTTCATCACAGCTGTAATTGGGTATTTTATGTGTCACCTGGCAGTCATGGCAACCCATTCCCATACAGAAAGGAATTTAACTTTCCCCTAGCTGTCAGGTGGCCACACCGTGACCCCAGATTCCATGGGACCACAACGTGTCCCCAGATTCCATGGAACCACAACGTGACTCCAGATTCCATGTGACCACAACGTGACCCCAGCTGCCAGGTGACCACAACGTGACCCCAGATTCCATGGGACCACAACGTGACCCCAGATTCCATGGAACCACAACGTGACCCCAGCTGCCAGGTGACCGCAACGTGACCCCAGCTGCCATGGGGCCACAACCTAACCCCAGTTGCCAGTGGCCACAACTTGGTCCGAGCTGCCATATTCTAGAGGAATACTTCGATGACCCCTTGACCTGAAATGTGCCCTAGAAAGTTACTTGATTCCTACCTCGTCTCTTATCGCCAGGACTCGGGACTGTCCGCCTGGATAGGGAGCCAGCTGCTAGTGTTCCGTGAGCTCAACCACTGGGTCATTCTGCTGATTGTGTGTTACATCATCACGTTTCTGACCGAGGTGATCAGCAACACGGCCATCGCCACACTCATGATGCCCATCCTCTCCCAGATGGTGAGTACCTCACGCCGGACATCGGTCACAGCTCACATACAATCACACCAGAAACACACGCGTGATACATGAACCAGAATTGAGCACAAATACAATCACGACAGAACACAGCATAAATACAATCACGCCAGAAACACAGAGTGATGCAAGAACCAGAATTGAGTATAGATACAATCACGCCAGAACACACGTGTGATACAACAAGAACTGAGCGCAAATATAATCATGCCAGAACATACGAGTGATACATGAACAAGAACAAGAACCAGAACAGAACACGTGTGATACAAGAACCAGAACTGAGCACAAATACAATCACACCAAAAACACAGAGTTATGCAAGAACCAGAATTGAGTATAAACACAATCACGCCAGAACACACGCGTGATAAAAGAACACAGCACAAATACAATCATGCGAGGACACAAATGTGTGATAAAAGAACCAGAACACAGGTGTGGTACAACAACCAGAACTGTCCAGGGTGATCTGCTCTCCCACTTTAATCTGTCGGTGCCAGACGTTGACATTAGCCGAGTTGGCGGTCCATGGCCTGTCCACTGCTTAAACATTCTCGCACATTGATTAACTCTCCTGTCCACCCACACCGGCTTATGTTTGGTTACCGCCTTTCTGTTGTACCTCTGTAACTTGCAACACGGTGATATGAAGGTTTGTATGCGTCTCTATGTGTATGAGTCGATGATCTTCAAGTTTAATTATGTCCCCTGTGTGTTTAACTTGCTTATATCCCCTATGTGTATAATTCGCTTATTCCTCCTGTGTGTATAACATGCTTATTTCCCATGTGTATAAAACGTGCTTATTTCCCCTCTGTGTGTATAACTTGCTTATGTCCCTTGTGTGTAAAATTTGCTTATTTCTCCTTTGTGTGTATAACTTGCTTATGTCCCCTGTGTGTATAACTTGCTTATTCTCCATGTGTGAATAACCTGTTTACTTCCCCTGTGTGTATAACTTGATTATGTCCCTTGTGTGAATAACTTGTTTATTTCCCCTGTGTGTATAACTCGATTATTCCCATGTGTGTTTAACTTGCTTATGTCCACTGTGTGTGAAACTTGCATATTTACCCTGTGTGTATAACTTGCTTATTTTCCATGTGTGTAAAATTTGCCTATTTCCCCTATGTGTACAGCATGCTTATGTCTCCTGTGTGTAAAACTTGCATATGTCCCCTGTGTGTATAACTTGATTATGTCCCCTGTGTATAAAAATTGCTTATTTCCTCTGTGTGTATAACTTGCTTATTTCCCATGTGTTTTGAATTGGCTTATTTCCCTGTGTGTTAACTTGGTTATTTCCCCTGTGTGTTTAACTCGTTTATTTCCCCTGTGTGTATAACTAGCCTAAGTCCCCTGTTTGTTTAACTTGCTTATTTCCTCTGTGTTTATAACTCGCTTATGTCCCCTGTGTGTAAAACTTGTTTATTTCCCCTATGTGTGTATAATTTGCTTATGTCCCCTGTACGTATAATTTGCTTATTTCTCCTTTGTGTGTATAACTTGCTTATGTCCCCTGTGTGTATAACTTGCTTATTCTCCATGTGTGAATAACTTGTTTACTTCCCCTGTGTGTATAACTTGATTATGTCCCTTGTGTGAATAACTTGCTTATTTCCCCTGTGTTTATAACTTGCTTATTTCCCCTGTGTGAATAACTTGTTTATTTCCCCCGTGTGTATAACTTGCTTATTTTCCATGTGTGTAAAATTTGCCTATTTCCCCTATGTGTACAGCATGTTTAACAGAGCGACAGGACACAAAAGCAACTGCATGCAACTGAATGGAGGCCAAGCAGTAGTTAGTTGAGAATATCCAAGTTTATTACAAGCGTTGTCATCTGGTATCAAAATAAATACATAGGATACAAATCCAGACTACGTCCTGCTGACATGAGTTTTGGGTCGCAACTCCCTTGGTTTCTGCCCCCCTACCTCTACGTCAGCGCGTGAGCGTCCCTAACTACCTAACTACTAATGGGTGCTCACGTGTGCATCCACTACTAGACTCTTTCCCCTTGCACGCCATGCCACCTAACCAAACCCCACTCTGTTATATTACCTCTCTATCCCCAACGAGACTTTCCCCTGAAAAGTCTTAATTCCACAACTCATTTACCCCAACTCTATGACCCATCCTATACCAACTGCTATCCTCCCAACCACACAATTACTTCTTCCTCGTTTCTGTAAGATCATAAGCAAAACATATCTCAACTCCCAATCACAAAATTCATATACCTCTAATCTGGAACTGACTTTTAGTAAGTCTCTACAGTTTCTTGCCGAAGAACTCTTATTCATTACACCTCTCTACCCATAAAATTCATTATGTCTTATAGCTAGCTGCTATAACCCGTAAACCTATACTTCTTCTTCGTTCAATATCAACATTACATATATAATTTACACATCATCGTAACCTCGTAAGTTCTATATTATCACACCTTCACAAGCAACCCGCTTCATTTCATCGTCGATCGAAATCATGTGTATATATAAACAAAATTGAAGATTCTTATGCGTTTATACAATTTCTCATACTCTCGCGAACGTCAACAACACAGGATAGACAGAAAAGTTGTTGGTGCGCACCGAAGAAGATAAGATAGTAAGCAGCAGTCACATTTATCCTCCCATGCACTCACAAAACTTTATAAATAAAGTTTTCAACAAAAAAAAAAAAACGAATCATATAATCTATGAAAATGGTACGTACTTCAATTTTGTTCATAATAAATATTCTTGTTAAAAAGTACGTCGATCTCAAACTCCCTCTTTATACTCTTAAAAATATTTGTATCATATATGCGGCCAACAGCAGCCCTTACAAACTTTATAAGCATACTATAATACAGCTTTCCTGGCTTTCGATCTATGTTTTGCCTCTACTTATTTCATGCTGTAACTACAGCGTCTCAAATTAATATTGACAATACTTATAATTACTGTATATATGTTGAATGCTGACAACCACTGCCTCATTTCTAAGTTCCACCAATCTTCTCCCACAATATTAACGCTGCTTATCACAGCACCTATTACAGCCCCCTACATCCCATTATATCTATCATTGTTCATGGACATATCTAACTTCGTTCTGGACCATATGTGCTGTTATCTACAGCCCCATCTATGGCCACCCCCAGTTAACTAATCCCTCATAATCCAAACATGGTATTCAATCCATGTTTATTCCCATTAATGCTGACTAACGCAGCACCTTTAAATACTATTTATAAGCGTTACCCACGTCTACTACTTCTAAAAACCAACAAGCTCTATTTCGAGTCACTACAAACTCATGGCACTCACTCCATGTTTACCTAAACTTACTATTAACAAAGCGAATATGTCCAAAGTTGTTTGCTAATTTCAAAACGAAGGAATCAATAAGGTCTAGATTCTAAACTCAGAACTAAACAATAATAGTTTTTTTTTTTTTAAACAAGTCTTAACAGTTATTAACTCAATATCTGACTTTAACCAAGTCAACATAACTGAAACTAGAAATTATGAGTCATTAAACCAAGCATTTCAAAACAAAACTCTTACCCCCCAAATTGACATATATGGTTTTATCCCCAACATAATATACATCATAAAACAAGCATCAATTTAAATCAAGACTAAATTGCTTAATGTCCCCTAACATTACCGGTCTCTTTTATGAACCGATAATTTACACGTAAAAGAAGGAAAACACAACAAGTCCTATCCTAAAATTAAATGGTAATCATTTTACAGAACCAAGTCAATCCAAATAATATACCATACTATACATGATGCATTGAAAGATAATTTCTTGCCAAAGAAAAACTCAACAAATCTTAATCAGGCTATCTACTAACCTGTTCTAATTACCACATTCATCTGTAATTTACAGTTACTGTATTTCATCAAGCACAGTGTTAAAAATGATTTGTCTTCTAACACAGGTCTCACATTCTTAATTCATAAAAAATTCTTCTCCTGCTATCTGCAGAATATTCTATCAATCTATTTGCTATATTTCCATTTTCTCAACAAGGCTAGTTTTTCTCTATAAGTGCCATCCCTATATCAAAGTCTTCATTTTCATGATGAGAACTTATACTGTCTTCACTCATACTATCATTTCCATCAGTCTCTGACTTTTCATCCATTTCTTGTTCTTCAGTATTTACATTACTGGCCTCTAATTTTTTTTCGTTCCATATCCAACCTAATCTGTGTAATTCTTATTTGTATCATCAACTATCACAACTTCTGCCTCGCAACGACAATCTCGTAAGTCGAGTCTCTTGTCTACCCGTCATAACAAACGTTTCATTCCCTCGCATCACTATCTCACCACTCCACGACTTTCCTCAATCTAATCTCGTGACCAACATTCCATTTCAACATTCTTCTTCCTTCTTTACACAACAAGTTTTCTTCTAGTCAGTCATTTCTGCAATCACCAATTACTTCATTCCCAACAGTAATAATTCTCATTCTTCAAACATCATCTTCCACAATTTTCTATTCATAATATTCTCACGCTCAGTTGGTTAGTCACGTCACGCAGCTCTCTTCTTCTCTTGCTTACACTGACTCCTCAATTCTCATCAATCTCCATCAACTTCTCATCTCTCATCCAACATATTGATTGGTACATTCATATGTCTTCACTAAACACCGCTGGCACATATGCTACTCACATTTCTCGGGCCATTTTCGAACCAAACAATAACCAGAAGTGCATCCGGCCAACAACCAGTTCAACACACATAACAAACCTCACTCCGATGATACCTACTAATCACTTCCTCTCTGTATTCTCTCATTCCTCTGCATCAGGCAATCCCATCTCAGCATACTTCTGCCAACGATACTGAATTTCTGTTTCATGAAACGACATCCAAAACGTTAATTCAATATCTGCCACAGGACTTTCACAATCCAACTACTTTCTTATTTCTACTTTTCTCAATCATTCACTCCCTTTCAAAAACTCAGAACCTACCCGACTCAAACAACACATTAGCTCTAGCAATAATAGTAACTAGTAACATAAGCTATCTCCGTGTCAAGTTTACCTTCCGTCCACTACTCCAGCACACATCACTCAACGTGAACACCCCTTCCATCTAACCATTCTGGACAAGGGACGTTTAAACTCCCATTCGTCCACTCTCCCAACCATCACAACCAAACACTACTCTCCGTTCTACCCAATTCTTCACATCGAATCACTCCGACACTCAATTACTCACTCACTTCTCCTCAACTTCCTCATCCTACAAGGTATTCCGTCAGGTCACTCTTCAGTCAAGCTTTCAAGTCTAGCTATAACAAAGTATCCTCTGACAATAGTGTCTGTTTTCATGAGTAGTAGCAGTCAAACTCGTTTTCAATATCTGTAGCTGTAAAGTATTGAGGTCTTAACCTCATATACTCCCTAAGCTTTCTCTCGTCATCTTCTGTATAGGTCGGTTTAATTGCTTTCATTCGTTTACTCCTATTTGTTGTTCGTGTCGTTACTGCGTCCGTCTGCTCACTATTTTCTGTATACGTAACATATATCTTATACTTTCCTTCCTCGTCTTCAGAAGATTCGCTAATGATAATTCCCTCAACAGTTATAGTTGACTGCAGACATGGCAATAATATCCCTATAGTCGGAACTAGAACGTCTGACCTTCTTCTTATTTATACCTCCACCTTTTATGCTCCGGTTTGGGATAATTTCAATGTCTCTATCTGAGGAACCTGCCACATCAGTCGTGCCTACATTGACTACTAGACTATTTGCATTCCTGTCTTTAATACTTTTTCTTACCTGTCTTCTGACATCTTTGGTCTTTGACTGTCTATTTTTCTTAATTTCAACTGTGTCTCCTTTTTCTAAATTCACATGAGGAGTTTCTACAATCTCCAGTAACTCGGTTTGACTTCACTTCGTTATCTTGCTGGCTGGTTGTACCTGGACTTTCTTTTCCACGGTATCAATTTGTGTCTGTGTGTTATTATCTACCACTTCAATCATCTGCGTCTGTGTCTCTCTTTCCTGTCTGTCCCTAAAAACTGCAAACAACTTCTGACCACCCGAGGTTTTATTGACCTGATCTTCTCTTTTACTCAACCTTGCAACTGAATGTCTCAACCGTCTGATCTCGAACCACTGATTTCGCAATGTTCTCACCTCTTCATTATTAGATGGCCAGTTCCATCGTTTCTTATAAAAATTCTTTCTCTGATAAGCATTGACTTCTGGTTTGTTATGTTGTTTCTCCACATACCTCCGTGTCTTTGCCACGTCAGATTTAATATTTATACAGTTTAAATCACGACTGCGGTACTTTCTGTCACTGTTATAAAGCGGCTGTCTATTATTTGGACACGGTCTATAAAATTGTACTTCCTGCCCACCGTTATAGCAGGTTGAAGCAAGACTTGGCCTTAGCGTAGTGGTTTTATGTTGGTTATTTGGATTGAAACTCCGACCATGTCGACCTCTATTATATGTCTGTGTTTCTATATTACTTACCCTATTCTGTCTCCAGCTATTTCTATTTCGCCTCATAAGCTTAAATTTAAGTCCATCCGACTTTATTCCGTCGACAAATATTCCAACTAGCATTCTTTCTGCCTCTTCCCCTTGCACATTCTGTCCTAGAAATGCTTCCTCAGCTAGGTTAATTAGCCTGTCACTATATAGTTGAACACTTTCACCATTGTCTTGTTTAGACTGTCTTAACACTGAAAATGCGTGTTGGGGATCCGTGATCTCCGCGTATTTGTGAGCCAAATCATCTTTAAAATGTTCCCAGGTCTCATCTACCCTAGCTTCTAATTTTCTCCTAATATGGTCCGATATTGGCGTTACACTCGTCTGGTAAGCAAACTTTTTCTTCTCTTCATCTGTCGCTCCTACCAAAAATGCATGTTTCTCTATAGCTACAATCCATTTTTTGAAACATCTGGCCTGCCCACTGAATTTCTCAATATCGATACATATGCTCTGCTGCTTCAAGGCATTGTCCAACTTAGATATGGCTCTCCCTACCCCTTCAACACCTGCCCCAATTATATGTCTTCTTGTTCCATTCTAAGTTAATAGTTAATAGTATAATGTAAAATTATAGTTTATATGTCAAATTTATATGTCAAATTGCAATTTTTCTTAATTAATTAATTAAATATCGTTCAATACATTACTTCTGTTGCGTTATCCGAGCAGTTTCGTTCTGTCTGGTAGATGTTGTCCTCTCCAACAAATTATAAACAAACGACAAAAGAGCGGTCCGTCTTCCAACGATTTAGGAGCAGCTCATTCTTGACAGCCGGTTCTCGAACGATTACAGAGCAGGTCGACTGATTATTGGGCAGGACTGGTAGGTACAGAAAGCAGCGACCCTGGTTGGCCCTTTGAGTTCAGCGAAAAACGACAGCAGCAATCAGCGACCCTGGTTGGCCCTTTGAGTTCAGCGAAAAACGACAGCAGCAATCAGCGACCCTGGTTGACCCTTTGAGTTCAGCAAACAGTGATGTGCGATAACGATCAGGCTGCTGTGTAGCAATGATTCAGCCATGAATGCAGAGCATCGGTCTTGGTTAAGCTCTCCAGACAACCGACAGTACTGAGCAACTTCTTAAAACAAACGATATTACTGGACAGCGACTTGAGGAAGCTTCTTGACCTTCACACAGGTCAGATTCAGCAGCCTGAGAAATCACAACAACTACCCCTAGCCGGGCTTTCAGCTGCTGTGTCTCTCAAAATAAACAACGAGGATGTTATGACAACAGCATCCATTTTCAGGCGCGTTCAACTAAAGTCTTCGACTGTGCCAATGTTATTTCTTTCTCCACAACAGCCCAAGATTTTCAGAATCTGACGTCGCGGCACCAGTTTGAGTCCTTTAACAGAGCGACAGGACACAAAAGCAACTGCATGCAACTGAATGGAGGCCAAGCAGTAGTTAGTTGAGAATATCAATATCCAAGTTTATTACAAGCGTTGTCATCTGGTATCAAAATAAATACATAGGATACAAATCCAGACTACATCCTGCTGACATGAGTTTTGGGTCGCAACTCCCTTGGTTTCTGCCCCCCCCCCTACCTCTACGTCAGCGCGTGAGCGTCCCTAACTACCTAACTACTAATGGGTGCTCACGCGTGCATCCACTACTAGACTCTTTCCCCTTGCACGCCATGCCACCTAACCAAACCCCACTCTGTTATACATGCTTATGTCTCCTGTGTATAAAACTTGCATATGTCCCCTGTGTGTATAACTTGATTACGTCCCCTGTGTATAAAAATTGCTTATTTCCTCTGTGTGTATAACTTGCTTATTTCCCATGTGTTTTGAATTGGCTTATTTCCCTGTGTGTTAACTTGGTTATTTCCCCTGTGTGTTTAACTTGTTTATTTCCCCTGTGTGTATAACTAGCTTATGTCCCCTGTTTGTTTAACTTGCTTATTTCCTCTGTGTTTATAACTCGCTTATGTCCCCTGTGTGTAAACTGTATTTGTGTCCTCTGGGTTGATGCAATCGTGACTGGCTTGTCGATGTGTATCAGGATTCAAGTCTTGTATCTTGCACCTGTTTACGTTAAACACGCATTGGATCACACGCACTTACATCTGTTTACGTTAAACACGCATTGGATCACACGCACTTACATCTGTTTACGTTAAACACGCATTGGATCACATGCACTTACATCTGTTTATGTTAAACACGCCTTGGATCCATGCACTTACATCTGTTTATGTTAAACACGCCTTGGATCCATGCACTTACATCTGTTTATGTTAAACACGCATTGGATCACATGCACTTACATCTGTTTACGTTAAACACGCCTTGGATTACATGCACTTACATCTGTTTATGTTAAACACGCATTGGATCCATGCACTTACATCTGTTTATGTTAAACACGCATTGGATCACATGCACTTACATCTGTTTACGTTAAACACGCATTGGATCACATGCACTTACATCTGTTTATGTTAAACACGCATTGGATCACATGTACGTACATCTGTTTACGTTAAACACGCATTGGATCCATGCACTTACATCTGTTTACGTTAAACACGCATTGGATCACATGCACTTACATCTGTTTACGTTAAACACGCATTGGATCACACGTCATGTTCGAAATCACCTGCTGGAGATGTGAAGGCAGACTGGCTGGTGTTGATGTTTCACAAAGGTATGGGCGTCGGTCGTTTAGAAGACAATGACAAATTACTGAACGTCAAAGACAACCAAGTGATGACTGCGAATCTACAACAATGGCCAGACTGCGAGAACAGCAAATTAAAAGAGGTGTGGCCAAATAAGAACACTACGCAAGAAGCCAAAGAAGATTGATAAACCAACACAGAACTTGTGTCGTTAGCCGCTAAACGCTGCGGGATTTGCTGAGGAGGGGATCCGAGCACTTATGGACTGAATGGTTCGATGTGTAATGAGGATGATATGTCGACTATTTGACTAACTAACTAACTAACTAACTAACTAACTAACTAACTAACTAACTAACTAACTAACTAACTAACTAACTAACTAACGAACGAACGAACGAACGAACGAACGAACGAACGAACGAACGAACGAACTAACTAACTAACTAACTAACTAACTAACTAACTAACTAAACTAACTAACTAACTAACTAACTAAGAAACTAACTAACTAACTAACTAACTAACTAATTAACTAATTAAACTAACTAAACTAACTAACTAACTAAGAAACTAACTAACTAAATAACTAACTAAGAAACTAACTAACTAACTAACTAACTAACTAATTAAACTAACTAAACTAACTAAATAACTAACTAACCAACGAACCAACCAACGAACCAACCAACCAACCTACCAACCAACCAACCAACCATCAACCAACCAACCAACCAACCATCAACCAACCAACCAATCAACCAACCAACCATCAACCACCCAACCAACCAACCAACCATCAACCAACCAACCAACCAACCATCAACCAACCAACCAACCAACCAACCAACCATCAACCAACCAACCAACCAACCAACCATCAACCAACCAACCAACCAACCAACTAACTAACTAACTAAACTAGTTAGTTAGTTATCAGTGATGCCGTCATATGTTTCATGTAAACAACAAGGTGTCAGTGATGTCATTATACATATCATGTAAACAACAAGGTTTCAGTGATGTTATCATGTTTCAGGTAAACAACAAAACATTAGTGATGTCATCATCATAACTTGTTGATAGCGTGGTGTCTACGTGAAGCGTATGATGACATCACTAATACCTTGTTGTTTACATGACATGTATGATGACATCACTAATACCTTGTTGTTTACATGACACGTATGATGACATCACTAATACCTTGTTGTTTACATGACATGTATGATGGCATCACTAATACCTTGTTGTTTACATGACACGTATGATGGCATCACTAATACCTTGTTGTTTACATGACATGTATGATGGCATCACTAATACCTTGTTGTTTACATGACACGTATGATGGCATCACTAATACCTTGTTATTTACATGATATGTGTGATGGCATCACTAATACCTTGTTGTTTACATGACACGTATGATGGCATCACTAATACCTTGTTGTTAACATGACATGTATGATGACATCACTAATACCTTGTAGTTAACATGACATGTATGATGACATCACTAATACCTTGTTGTTTACATGACACGTATGATGGCATCACTAATACCTTGTTGTTTACATGACACGTATGATGGCATCACTAATACCTTGTTGTTTACATGACACATATGATGGCATCACTAATACCTTGTTGTTTACATGACATGTATGATGGCATCACTAATACCTTGTTGTTTACATGACATGTATGATGACATCACTAATACCTTGTTGTTTATATGACATGTATGATGGCATCACTAATACCTTGTTGTTTACATGACACGTATGATGGCATCACTATTACCTTGTTGTTTACATGACATGTATGATGGCATCACTAATACCTTGTTGTTTACATGATATGTATGATGACATCACTAATACCTTGTTGTTTACATGACATGTATGATGGCATCACTAATACCTTGTTGTTTACATGACATGTATGAGGGCATCACTAATACCTTGTTGTTTACATGACATGTATGATGGCATCACTAATACCTTGTTGTTTACATGACATGTATGATGGCATCACTAATACCTTGTTGTTTACATGACATATATGATGGCATCACTAATACCTTGTTGTTTACATGACATGTATGATGGTATCACTAATACCGTGTTGTTTACATGACACGTATGATGACATCACTAATACCTTGTTGTTTACATGACATGTATGATGGCATCACTAATACCTTGTTGTTTACATGACATGTATGATGACGTCACTAATACTTTGTTGTTTACATGACACATATGATGACATCACTAATACCTTGTGGTTTACATGACATGTATGATGACATCACTAATACCTTGTTGTTTACATGACACGTATGATGACATCACTAATACCTTGTTGTTTACATGACATGTATGATGACATCACTAATACCTTGTTGTTTACATGACATGTATGATGGTATCACTAATACCTTGTTGTTTACATGACATGTATGATGACATCACTAATACCTTGTTGTTTACATGACATGTATGATGGCATCACTAATACCTTGTTGTTTACATGACACGTATGATGACATCACTAATACCTTGTTGTTTACATGACATGTATGATGACATCACTAATATCTTGTTGTTTACATGACACATACGATGACATCACTATTACCTTGTTTTTTACATGACACGTATGATGACATCACTAATACCTTATTGTTTACATGACATGTATGATGACATCACTAATACCTTGTTGTTTACATGACATGTATGATGACATCACTAATACCTTGTTGTTTACATGACATTTATGATGACATCACTAATACCTTGTTGTTTACATGACATGTATGATGACATCACTAATACCTTGTTGTTTACATGACACGTATGATGACATCACTAATACCTTGTTGTTTACATGACATGTATAATGACATCACTAATACCTTGTTGTTTACATGACATGTATGATGGCATCACTAATACCTTGTTGTTTACATGACATGTATAATGACATCACTAATACCTTGTTGTTTACATGACATGTATGATGACATCACTAATACCTTGTTGTTTACATGACATGTATAATGACATCACTAATACCTTGTTGTTTACATGACATGTATAATGACATCACTAATACTTTGTTGTTTACATGACATGTATAATGACATCACTAATACCTTGTTGTTTACATGACATGTATGATGGCATCACTAATACCTTGTTGTTTACATGACACGTATGATGGCATCACTAATACCTTGTTGTTTACATGACATGTATAATGACATCACTAATACCTTGTTGTTTACATGACATGTATGATGGCATCACTAATACCTTGTTGTTTACATGACACGTATGATGGCATCACTAATACCTTGTTGTTTACATGACATGTATAATGACATCACTAATACCTTGTTGTTTACATGACGTGTATGATGACATTAAGATGTCATATGATGTCATTAAGAAAAAGAGTCTGGGAGAACAGGAAGCTTACTGCCAAAACAAAAGTCCTTGTCTATCAAGCCTGTGTCCTTAGTACTCTTCTCTATGGCAGTGAAACCTGGACAACTTACTCACACCAAGAGAACAATTTAAACAGCTTTCATATGCGGTGTCTGCGAAGAATTCTTGGTATTAAGTGGCAAGACAAAATCACAAATACTGAAGTATTGGAAAGATCAGGTTGTGTGACAGTTTATTCCATGCTCAGTCTTCGTAGACTTAGATGGATAGGACATCTTAGGAGGATGGATGATGGTAGAATACCAAAGGATATCTTTTTTGGTGAATTACAGATCGGTAAGAGATCTCAGGGTCGGCCTCTACTACGATACAAAGATGTGTGTAAGCGGGACATGATTGATACAGGCATTGATAATGCACATTGGGAGCAAGTCGCCGCTGAACGTGTTGCATGGAGGGCACATATCAGAAATGGAATAAAGTCAAAGGAGAAAATTATTGCAGAAAAGTCACACACCAAGCGTTTGAGACGTAAGATGGTGCATGATGGTGGAAATGACCACGTGTTCACATGCACCCACTGTGAACGGACATTTACAGCGCAAATTGGCCTTATCAGTCACACTCGCTACCGCCATAGTTAAAAGTTATTATGCCTTTTTAAAGCACAAACTATCGTCTGTCAAGACGGCAAGGTGCCAATGATGATGACATCACTAATACCTTGTTGTTTACATGACATGTATGATGACATCACTAATACCTTGTTGTTTACATGACATGTATGATGACATCACTAATACCTTGTTGTTTACATGACATGTATGATGGCATCACTAATACCTTGTTGTTTACATGACATGTATAATGACATCACTAATACCTTGTTGTTTACATGACATGTATGATGACATCACTAATACCTTGTTGTTTACATGACATGTATGATGACATCACTAATACCTTGTTGTTTACATGAAACGTGTGGAGACATAACTTATACCTTGTTGTTTACATAAAGCGTATGATGACACCACTGATAACATGTTGTTTCCTTCACAGGCCATCAGCCTCCAGCTCAACCCGCTGTTTCTGATGTTTCCCGGCGCCATTACAACGTCCTTTGCCTTCATGTTGCCCGTAGCAACGGCTCCAAATGCCATTGTCTTCTCCCATGGCATGGTCCGAGTCGTAGATATGGTATGTGGCTGTTTGTTGGTACAGACACCTTTTTCTCTGTAAATATGGTATGTGGCTGTATGTTGTACAGACACCTTTGTCTCTGTAGATATGGTATGTGACTGTTTGTTGTACAGACACCTTTGTCCCTGTAGATATGGTATGTCGCTGTTTGTTGTACAGACACCTTTGTCTCTGTAGATATGGTATGTGACACTTTGTTGTACAGAAACCTTTGTCTCTGTAGATATGGTATGTCGCTGTTTGTTGTACAGACACCTTTGTCTCTGTAGATATGGTATGTGACTGTTTGTTGTACAGACACCTTTGTCTCTGTAGATATGGTATGTGACACTTTGTTGTACAGACACATTTGTCTCTGTAGATATTGTATGTGGCTGTTTGTTGTACAGACACCTTTGTCTCTGTAGATATGGTATGTGGCTGTTTGTTGTACAGACATCTTTATCTTTGTAGATATGGTATGTTGCTGTTTGTTGGTACACACACCTTTGTCTCTGTTGACAGACATCCTTACTCACACTCACACACGCACACAACCACAAACACACATACCTACACATACCCACACACACACACACACACACATACCTCCTTGACTTCCAGACGATGAACCACAGGATCAAGATCTGGAGAGCTCGTGCATACTTAAAAATAAGTGCAGATGAGCAGCACCCTCTGCATGACGCTATATTCAGAGAAAACAATATAAAATGACACAAAGTAGTGCAGCTTTACATAACAGAGTTAAGACACATACAGAACGTTGCGGCGATTAGCCTTCATCTGCAAACAAACACATTCACAAACACAACATACAGTCAAGGAGACCCCCTGTGACTACATCAGAAGGTGACGACAGGACGAGAAGAACAAAAGCATGGAAAAATGGAATCAATG
The DNA here is from genome assembly GCA_963921405.1 of Cepaea hortensis. Classification (NCBI taxonomy): domain Eukaryota; kingdom Metazoa; phylum Mollusca; class Gastropoda; order Stylommatophora; family Helicidae; genus Cepaea; species Cepaea hortensis. Next base: position 104,291,643 of record OY992890.1, read on the forward strand.
AAGAGAAAATGAGAATTGAAAGAAGTGTTAATTGAAAAGAATGTTAGTTGAAGAAAATGTTTAATAGAAAAAATGTTAATAGAGAAAAATCTTCATACTCATCTCACCGTTCGGATCTGTAAGTAACCAAGAAAATCTCGGGTGTGTTGTTATACCCGGTGCTGGGTGTTACGGTTCAGTGAGCCCATAGAAAGAAGGGGGCGGGGTAGGAGGCGTGTAAAATTGAAGGTGGTACTAACCAAAACCCCATTGTGTTATTATAGGGGCGAGTCTTAAGGTCTGGGTGGACTGATATGCGTGAACCCGCGTACATACATAGACACACCTCAACAGACAAAATGCTAGTGTATGTGGACATGTGCAAAGTATATGCAAGAAGAGAGAGAGAGAGAGAGAGAGAGAGAGAGAGAGAGACCCTAGCTAACCTTCTCTTTCCTAGTCCTTGGCGAATATTCAGCTCAGTTCATTTCAATTTTGTAACGAGCCACTTAGAGCTGTACTTTGGATATTCAGGGCTTAATCTGTAGTTCAGCCATATAGATTTTGTCCCTAGTCAGTTTCTGACTATTAGGGGTTGCTCGCCAGTGAAAAATACTTTCATCTAGCCGGTGGGGCACCTCGACTTATGACAGAGAGGTACGTCGGGAAAACAAAGCGCCTCGTCAACCAACACAGAACTGGCACTATTAACCACCGGACGCTGATGCATATGCTGGAGGGAGGATCTGAGCACCTATGGACCTGTCCTGAGTGCAATGACGATACCCCAACTGATAACTGATAACCCACACACATACATACACACCAACACATAGCCACCCACACACACATGCGCGCTCGTACACACACACACACCAACACATACCCGCACACACACGCACACCAACACACACACCAAAACATACCCGTACACACACAAACACATACCGACACACACCAACACATACCCACACACACACACCAACACATACCCCGCACACATGCACGTGTCGCGAAGTACTGTAGCAAACTTGCCATTAACATACCCGTGATGGATGTCTAATCTGCCTTTTGAGTCTATTACCAAGTTAGCTTCCTCATTGGCAATAGGGATGGCGTGCCCGCATGTTAAGATACCATCTTCATAGAAGGTGTTACAGACAGTGCATTTATTAGCACTAAATACATCACAAGCCTGTGCTGCATTCACAGGATGTTTCTCTGGATTTTCGTCTTCTGACGCTGAGCTATCGAACAAGGCGGCATTGGCTTTGTTGGTCATATGCCTGCCTCTACAATCCATGCGATGGTGCCCGAAAGCCTTGCAGAGAAAACATTTACGTAAACTTTTGAACGATTTACGCTCTCTGTCTTGTCTGTTTACCATATTTTGCAAGTATGTTTGGTACCCTGGGTTTTTATCGCACATCTCGTTCAAATGGTGAGAAAATTTACAATGAATGCAATGTCTAAATTTCTCAGAGGTAGGCCTGTTTGGTTTTTGCCTACTATAGTTTTTCTCATAGTTGGCCGCTGCTACCCAGTTACTGTCAGTAGCTTCCGTGGCAAAGCATTGTTTGTTGGCCGTGTAATAGGCCGACCCACGTCTTTCAATTTCTTCCACACTTGTGCATTCATTCTCCTGTAAGAACTTAGAAAACGATGATGGGATAGAAGAAATGATTTTATCTCGAATGATGAGATCTTCTAATCTATCATAACTTTTATTAATTTTGGCTGCTGAAGTCCATTTGCTGAAAACATCTCGGACTAAACAGAGGTAGTCAGAGAACGTTTGAGTTGATTTTGGACTCAATGTACTGAATTGTTCTCTGTAACCTGCCTCGTCTAACATGAAATGTGCCATTATCTTAGATTTAATATAATGGTACTCTTTCCTTAGGTCTTTGGGGATGGTTTCAATGACTTTAAGAGGTTCCCCAGATAGACTCCTCATATAAAGAATATTCCATTCAGAAAGTGGAACTTGGTAATGTTCCATTAAAGTCTCAAAATTTTGGGTAAAGGCTGCTATGCAGTCACCCGAGGTATAGTTACGTACGATACCTTGATACTTCTTATACTGGTTTTCTTTTTCCAGTCTTTCAGATTTCTTTGATTCTTTATTCATCGCAGTCTCAGTGTCAAGTTGTTTCATTTTCAACTGTAACTCTAGTTCTTCTTTCTTACTCTGAGCTGCTATTTCTGCTTTCTTAAGTTCACTGTCTATCTCAGCTTGTTTTAGAGCTGTTTCTGCCTCTATTTGCTTGGCAGCTTTTTCAATCTCTGCCTGTTTTAGAGCTCTCTCCGCTGCTCTTTCTTCGCGTTCATTATTTTTCTCCTGTACCAGCAGGTATTCAGAGTATTTGTCCTCGCTCCATTTTGTTAATTCATCACCTGTTAGATGTAATTTAATACCCATATCGATGAAATCAAATAATGACGACATGATGGGGAAAATACGTCAATGAAAATCAACCACACAAAATATGTTATAAATGGTTAGTAATAAACAATTTACAATTTATTTTACTATACGATGCGTGCCTACTATTGCATACGTAAAGTTAAAGTATAGAAAAATATACTCAAGTGCCCTGGATACGGTGAAGAATGGTTGGACACTCGGGCTAGAAAACTGTAGGGTCGTTACTTCGGAACCACTAATGACCTCTACGGCAAGGTTATGGATGGTACGAAAAAACCTGCTTTGTTTTTGGAAGAAAATAAGTTAGCGTCTATTTGTTGGTGTGTGCCTGCAAGTCACTAAGTGTTGACTAGGTTTGGATGGCGTCGAGTGTAATTGTATGTCGTAAATTTGTCGTCAACAGTGTTTCTTTCAACAGAAGTTACACTCTTTCCAAAACTCTTTGCGTTCCACAAACTCAATGCACAAAGACAATCTATCTGTATTTGCACACTCAATAACATTGATGACCCATCACTTACATCAAGATGACATTCAGTAAGGACATAGACATCAAGTTTACAAGATGGCGACAAGGTCAAAATGGCGACAAAATAACAATGTCGACAAGGTCAAACGGTGACAAGTTTCACAAATCACAAATGTTTTACACGTTTACAGGATCAAACAATATGTACTGCACATTTACTAATGGTTTTACACATATTTAAACAATGTAATAATGGATCATACCGAGACTTTCACGATCACATTTACATAGCTATAACCTTGACAAATTTCACAAGTTCAAGAATTATAGTTTTAAATACCAAAGACGAGCAACACACGTCTACATATATTAGGTTCTTAAACAAGGACGAGCAACCCACGTCCACACATGTCAGGATCTTATAATTGGCTCGTTAGCTAACACGTGTGAGACAGTACAAGTATAACGTGATTCGACGTAAGACACAGCAACACAAGTTCTATGGATTTATTGCCACATTAAATACAGAACGATAATTACAACAATCTACAATATATAACTCACGACGCTCACAACCACAATACAGCTCATAGGTCTGACACTCAAGATATCAGTCGTTCGGCTTTCAATCACGGAGACTCACACAAACGCCTTGCTCTCATCGCACATGTCCGTCCGGTCTCCGGTCCCAGCTCGGTCTGAGTTTAGCATGCCAACTGCCCACTGCCTCTAGTGGTGTCACGTGTCCTGCGTGCGTCTGTCGTCAGCCTGACCGCTGGTCGCGTGTCAGGTAACAATCTTGTCAGCCGACAATTCTTGTCCGCCGGGTGTCGCAACGATGTTGCTGCACAGCTATACCATGTTAGGCTCTGACATTCTCCCCGGGTACCTCAATGAAAGATGTCATCTTTCATTCATGACGTATGTATATACTGGGGTAGTGTTAACTTCATGTCAGAGACTACTCTTTCCCAGTGTTATGCATGAAAATACATATATGGCATGGAAATATATACAAAAAATGTAAGTTGCATTGAAATGACAAATGAAGTACAACTTTTACCACAACTCAGGTTTCATCCCCCTGATGGCTGGTTACCTCCATTGCAATAATACCCAGTCAGATCAGTAGTCCCAGCTTCACGCATCTACCTCGCAGCAATTTTGAAAAAAACGTAATAATATGGTTGTTTTGCAACAGCCATCTAGCCAGACTGAAATACGACTTTACATAAGTCGCATTAAACACTCAAACTCTGACCTCATTTGGCCAGGAGCTCTTATGTTGGTTTGGAATGTTGGCAGCTCTCTGCCATGCTTGGTGGACGCCTACCCGGTGTGTTACCCATTTGAGCAACAAAATGTGTATTTATACAATACACATTAATGAATATGTTTCAAATTATGGCCCTTGGAGTAATTCGTAAATGCAAGGGAAGTAATTTTGACAATCAAGAAATTCAATAAATTACAATAATTATTTAATTTCTTAGCGTCATTGCTTGACGTTTCTTCATATTAACGAGAAAAAGTCGGTAATATGAATACATTAATCAAGGTATGATTCTAAGATTACACTAATCAAAATAAATAAGTACCCAATTGGTGTATTATATTTTATACATTCAAAAGGATTTTACAATCGTCATAAGTTTTTGAATATTTGTATATCGTCTGCTAATTTTGCTATACTTTTTAAATCACACAGGAAGTACACACGAAACGCAAAATTTAGTTGCTGTTACACGGTTTGAACACAAATGCTCCCGTTTTATTTTGTAACGGATAGTTAAATGTTCTCAAAGTTCGTGTTTGATGTTCTAGTATCACAACTATCGGATTATGATGGAATGTTATTATTTCCGCTGTGTTCACAACTTCTGGATAAAGATTGAATGTTCTTATTTCCGATGTTCAACTGTCGAACATTTTGGATTAAATTGGATGCAGAGGTGGTGTAGAAGTCACTGTTCAGTCCACATTTGCACACGTCGTTAAAATATCACGGTGAAGAAAGTCACTCACAGCTGTCACTGTTAACTGGTAAAGTTCGCTTCTGGTAAGTGGTTAAGCGTCTGTGACACTGTTCTTGGTGTATATTTACAATTAATAATGTTCTCTTTCTAACACACACTACACAATTATACTACACTCATTACATGGCTTGATTAAAATAAGTATATTATACATGTCGGTTTTTAACCGTATCACAATTACAATTATAGACCTTACACAGTAGGTGAATAGAAACAACATTCACTCATTGGTGGCTGTGTTGTTCTGAGTGTATTAGTACACTCTGCACTCAGACATTGCTTACTGGGTCGGTTGGACAACGGGACAAAAGATCGGCAATTGTATTGATTCTGCCTGAAATATGACGAACCTCGAAACTGTAATTTTGAAGCTTCAAGGACCAGCGAGCAATCATATTGTTGGATGGTACTCCGGCATTTATATACCGTAATGGACTGTTGTCAGTTTCGATGATAAAGTGACGTCCTAGAAGGTATCTGGATAGTTTCGTCACACTTTCTACTAAGGCAAGTGCCTCTAATTGCGGAATGGACCATGCCCGCTCTCGAGGCCTTAGTTTTCTTGATATAAAATACACGGGATGCAGGATGTTGTTGTATTCCTGCAACAGGACTGCCCCAATCGCAACGGAGCTAGCATCTGTTCTCAATCTGAAAGGTAAACGAATGTTGGGCAATTTAAGGATGAGATTATTCGAATTCTTATCAGAAAAGTATGTCAAAACTTTATGAAATGCATTTCGTAGGCATTCATCGTGTACAACTTTTTCAGGCTTATCCTTGGTTAGTAAGTTAGAAAAAACTTCGGTCAGTTCTGAAAAATCAGGAATGAATTGCCTGTAATAATTGATCAGTCCCAACAAACTCCGGACTTGTTTCTTATTAGTCGGGAGTGACAGTTTTAGAATTTTGGAGACAATTTTGTTGTCTGTCATGACAAAGCCATTGGATATTCTGTACCCCAAAAATGATATCTCTTGGTAAGCCATGCTCACCTTTGAAGGCTTCACTGTCAGTTCGTGCTGTCTGATACGTTCTAGTGTCTGTTCTAGTGTCTTTATATGTTCCGTCATTGTCTCTGTATGGACACAGATGTCGTCAATATAGCAAATGATATTAGGAATGTCAGATAGGAGGAGTCGTGTCATGCGTACGAATGTGGCTGGGGCATTGACTAGCCCAAATGGAAGTTTGCACCATTCGTACAGTCCCCAAGGTGTGGCAAAAGCTGTTAGATGTCTGCTGTCTTCATGTACAGCTATCTGCCAGTAACCTTTAGACATGTCAAGCGTCGTAAAGAACTTAGCGTCAGTCAGTTCTGTCAGAAGATCGTCAGTGTTTGCCATTGGTTCAAGATCTAAAACAGTTATTTTGTTCAGTTTTCTGTAGTCGATGCAAAGTCGTATTGTCTTGTCCTTTTTGCGTACAATGACCATGGGTGAAGAGAAGTCTGATAAGGATCGTCTGATGATGTTGTTTTTTTCTAAGTTGGTGATCTCTTGATGTAACTGTTTTTTGTAATGTAATGGTATTGTGTATGGTCTGCATCTTATTGGTGTGTTTGATGTGAGTGTGATGTGATGCTGTACTAATTCTGTTTGTCCTGGGTTGTCTGAAAAGATGGTGTTGTACTGTTGTATCAACTGTTTGCAACTGTTTGTCTCTGCTTGACTTAAGTTTGGATTGATCTTGATCTCCTTCAAGCAGTTTGTCGTGTCTAATGTAGGTGTTGGAATCTCGTCGCTAGAATCGTCATCTTCGTGATCTATTATCACGGTGCAAGCTGTCGTATCGTCTTGTTCGTTGTCTCTGTTGTGGTATGGTCTTAGCATATTTATGTGAAATATTTTGTGTTTGTCTTTTATTAGGATTTCGTAGTCTACAGGTGAGATTTGTCTTGTCACTTTAAAAGGTCCCTGCCAAGAATCAGTCAGTAGCTGTCTGTCACTAGGTAGTAGTAGTAGTACGTCCTGTCCAGGTGTCAATGTTATAGTCCTGTTACCTTTGTCTGCGTACTGTCTGTAAGTAGCACCAGATAGTTTAAGTGCATTTTTAGCAATTTCACATGATTTAATAATCCTTTCACGCAATGATGTTACATACACAAATGATGATATGGGTTTCAGTATTGGAGTAGAATCAGTTAACATTTGGTGATAAATTGTTAATGGGCCTCGTGGTTTGGCACCATAGATTAGTTCAAAAGGAGAGAAACCGGTACTAGAATGTGGTACCTCGCGATAAGCAAAAAGGACAGCTGGTAAGTATACATCCCAGTTGTTGGGGTGATCTTGAGTTACTTTGGCAAGCATGTGCTTCAGGTCCCCATTAAGCTTTTCTATAATCCCGCTAGAGTGAGGATGATAGGGGCTATTGAAAACTTGCTTCACTCCTAACATTTTAGTGAAAGCTTGGGTGGATGCGGCAATAAACTGAGTGCCTCTATCAGACTGGATAGTATCTGGAAATCCAATTCGGGAGAAAATATGGAAGAACACTTCCATGATGTCGTTGGCAGTAATGTTCTTTAGCGGAATCGCTTCTGGCCAGCGACTACATTGATCAATAAAAGTTAGAATATATTTATTCCCTCTAGTAGTTGTATGACTAAGAGGGCCCACAATGTCAACTGATAATTTTTCAAAAGGTCGACTGGCTAAGTCAGTGACTTGTAACTTTGCCTGTGGGTGTTTACCTTTTTTTACTAGTTTCTGGCATGTATCACAACTTCTGCAATATGTTCTTATGTCATTGCAAAATTTTGGCCAATGAAACTGTGTCAAAAGTCTTGACCTGGTTTTAACATATGCCATATGACCTGCAAAAGGTATATCGTGAGCAAGATGTAAAGCTTGCTTGCGATAAGTAGTTGGCAAAACAGTTTGCTTTGTTGTAATGTCACCTCTGGTGTAGTACCTGGTGAGTATATCATTGTGTAAAGCAAAATGCCATTTCGCATTTTTGGTTACTCTTGCCTTTTTGCCGATCAGGTCAAAGTACTTTGACAGTGAAGGATCAGCTTTTTGAGCTGTTATGAATGTTTCCTTCATAGAGTCACTAGGTGGTAATTCTGGGCTAAGCATTTGTATAGCCTCAGTTTGGTTACTTTCATCTTGCACTCTAGCAGTAGCTCTTGTTACTGCGTTCACACACTTAATGACATCAGATGATGATGGAATGATATCGTCAATGATGTGATGAGAACTTAGTGCTGCATTAGCTAACATACATTCAATAGGTGATATGACATTTTCTGTGGTGACATTTGGTGGTGATGTGTTATCATCAATACATAGTGATGTTATGTCATGATTATGAGGTTTGTCATTCACCTCAGGTAAATTTCCTATGATTATATCGCACACTGGGTTTGTAAGTGCCGCGACCTTTACTTTCCCGGTGAGGAATGGTGTTTCAATGTATGCCCATGCTAATGGATATTTTTCAATATTGCCTGAAAATGTTCTACATGTGATGTGTCTGCCTGTATAGTCTGTAGGCGTTATGAATGTTGTTTTCAGGCCAATAAGTGTACTTCCGGTGTCGCGAAGTACTGTAGCAAACTTGCCATTAACATACCCGTGATGGATGTCTAATCTGCCTTTTGAGTCTATTACCAAGTTAGCTTCCTCATTGGCAATAGGGATGGCGTGCCCGCATGTTAAGATACCATCTTCATAGAAGGTGTTACAGACAGTGCATTTATTAGCACTAAATACATCACAAGCCTGTGCTGCATTCACAGGATGTTTCTCTGGATTTTCGTCTTCTGACGCTGAGCTATCGAACAAGGCGGCATTGGCTTTGTTGGTCATATGCCTGCCTCTACAATCCATGCGATGGTGCCCGAAAGCCTTGCAGAGAAAACATTTACGTAAACTTTTGAACGATTTACGCTCTCTGTCTTGTCTGTTTACCATATTTTGCAAGTATGTTTGGTACCCTGGGTTTTTATCGCACATCTCGTTCAAATGGTGAGAAAATTTACAATGAATGCAATGTCTAAATTTCTCAGAGGTAGGCCTGTTTGGTTTTTGCCTACTATAGTTTTTCTCATAGTTGGCCGCTGCTACCCAGTTACTGTCAGTAGCTTCCGTGGCAAAGCATTGTTTGTTGGCCGTGTAATAGGCCGACCCACGTCTTTCAATTTCTTCCACACTTGTGCATTCATTCTCCTGTAAGAACTTAGAAAACGATGATGGGATAGAAGAAATGATTTTATCTCGAATGATGAGATCTTCTAATCTATCATAACTTTTATTAATTTTGGCTGCTGAAGTCCATTTGCTGAAAACATCTCGGACTAAACAGAGGTAGTCAGAGAACGTTTGAGTTGATTTTGGACTCAATGTACTGAATTGTTCTCTGTAACCTGCCTCGTCTAACATGAAATGTGCCATTATCTTAGATTTAATATAATGGTACTCTTTCCTTAGGTCTTTGGGGATGGTTTCAATGACTTTAAGAGGTTCCCCAGATAGACTCCTCATATAAAGAATATTCCATTCAGAAAGTGGAACTTGGTAATGTTCCATTAAAGTCTCAAAATTTTGGGTAAAGGCTGCTATGCAGTCACCCGAGGTATAGTTACGTACGATACCTTGATACTTCTTATACTGGTTTTCTTTTTCCAGTCTTTCAGATTTCTTTGATTCTTTATTCATCGCAGTCTCAGTGTCAAGTTGTTTCATTTTCAACTGTAACTCTAGTTCTTCTTTCTTACTCTGAGCTGCTATTTCTGCTTTCTTAAGTTCACTGTCTATCTCAGCTTGTTTTAGAGCTGTTTCTGCCTCTATTTGCTTGGCAGCTTTTTCAATCTCTGCCTGTTTTAGAGCTCTCTCCGCTGCTCTTTCTTCGCGTTCATTATTTTTCTCCTGTACCAGCAGGTATTCAGAGTATTTGTCCTCGCTCCATTTTGTTAATTCATCACCTGTTAGATGTAATTTAATACCCATATCGATGAAATCAAATAATGACGACATGATGGGGAAAATACGTCAATGAAAATCAACCACACAAAATATGTTATAAATGGTTAGTAATAAACAATTTACAATTTATTTTACTATACGATGCGTGCCTACTATTGCATACGTAAAGTTAAAGTATAGAAAAATATACTCAAGTGCCCTGGATACGGTGAAGAATGGTTGGACACTCGGGCTAGAAAACTGTAGGGTCGTTACTTCGGAACCACTAATGACCTCTACGGCAAGGTTATGGATGGTACGAAAAAACCTGCTTTGTTTTTGGAAGAAAATAAGTTAGCGTCTATTTGTTGGTGTGTGCCTGCAAGTCACTAAGTGTTGACTAGGTTTGGATGGCGTCGAGTGTAATTGTATGTCGTAAATTTGTCGTCAACAGTGTTTCTTTCAACAGAAGTTACACTCTTTCCAAAACTCTTTGCGTTCCACAAACTCAATGCACAAAGACAATCTATCTGTATTTGCACACTCAATAACATTGATGACCCATCACTTACATCAAGATGACATTCAGTAAGGACATAGACATCAAGTTTACAAGATGGCGACAAGGTCAAAATGGCGACAAAATAACAATGTCGACAAGGTCAAACGGTGACAAGTTTCACAAATCACAAATGTTTTACACGTTTACAGGATCAAACAATATGTACTGCACATTTACTAATGGTTTTACACATATTTAAACAATGTAATAATGGATCATACCGAGACTTTCACGATCACATTTACATAGCTATAACCTTGACAAATTTCACAAGTTCAAGAATTATAGTTTTAAATACCAAAGACGAGCAACACACGTCTACATATATTAGGTTCTTAAACAAGGACGAGCAACCCACGTCCACACATGTCAGGATCTTATAATTGGCTCGTTAGCTAACACGTGTGAGACAGTACAAGTATAACGTGATTCGACGTAAGACACAGCAACACAAGTTCTATGGATTTATTGCCACATTAAATACAGAACGATAATTACAACAATCTACAATATATAACTCACGACGCTCACAACCACAATACAGCTCATAGGTCTGACGCTCAAGATATCAGTCGTTCGGCTTTCAATCACGGAGACTCACACAAACGCCTTGCTCTCATCGCACATGTCCGTCCGGTCTCCGGTCCCAGCTCGGTCTGAGCTTAGCATGCCAACTGCCCACTGCCTCTAGTGGTGTCACGTGTCCTGCGTGCGTCTGTCGTCAGCCTGACCGCTGGTCGCGTGTCAGGTAACAATCTTGTCAGCCGACAATTCTTGTCCGCCGGGTGTCGCAACGATGTTGCTGCACAGCTATACCATGTTAGGCTCTGACAATATATATATATATATCAACACATACCGGCACACACACACACACACACACACACCAACACATACACACACACATACACACACACACACAAACCAACCCATACCCACACACACGCACCAACACATACCTGCACACACGCACCAACACATACCGAAACACACACACACGCGCACGCACACACTCAAACACACACACACACCAACACATACCCGCACACACGCACACACCAATAACAGGTGTCACTATAAGCACGTGTGTTATAGAATTGTGGCCATTGTGTGCCATGAAACAAACACGGTGCAAGTTATACTTGGTGACGTATGATTTCTGTGTGTTGTGTGTCTGAAGAAGGTGACGTGTGATTTCTGTGTGTGGTGTGTCTGAAGAAGGTGACGTATGATTTCTGTGTGTTGTGTGTCTGAAGAAGGTGACGTATGATTTCTGTGTGTAGTGTGTCTGAAGAAGGTGACGTATGATTTCTGTGTGTAGTGTGTCTGAAGAAGACGAGCGGAATTTCCCGACAACGGCGGCCAGTATATAATTGATCTCATTGTGACAAGCACAGGGTGCGACTTTCTATACAGAAATCATGTGTGTGTGTGTGTGTGCGTGTGTGTGTGTGTGTGTGTGTGTGTGTGTGTTACCATATCATGTTACAGTATAGACAATCATGTTACAGTATACACAGTCATGTTACAGTATAGACAATCATGTTACAGTATAGACAATTATGTTACAGTATAGACAATCATGTTACAGTATACACAATCATGTTACAGTATAGACAATCATGTTACAGTATAGACAATCATGTTACAGTATACACAATCATGTTACAGTATAGACAATCATGTTACAGTATACACAATCATGTTACAGTATAGACAATCATGTTACAGTATACACAATCATGTTACAGTATAGAGACAATTATGTTCTTACAATATATTATTCTGTGATGGTCCTGATATTGTTGCTACAGCAACCGTATCTTCTTCTGCTCCTTGTGTGACTGTTGCTACTACTACTACTACTACTACTACTACTACTACTACTACTACTACTACTACTACTACTACTACTACTACTACTACTACTACTACTACTACTACTACTACTACTACTACTACTACTACTACTACTACTACTACTACTACTACTACTACTACTACTACTACTACTACTACTACTACTACTACTACTACTACTACTACTACTACTACTACTACTACTACTACTACTACTACTACTACTACTACTACTACTACTACTACTACTACTACTACTACTACTACTACTACTACTACTACTACTACTACTACTACTACTACTACTACTACTACTACTACTACTACTACTACTACTACTACTACTACTACTACTACTACTACTACTACTACTACTACTACTACTACTACTACTACTACTACTACTACTACTACTACTACTACTACTACTACTACTACTACTACTACTACTACTACTACTACTACTACTACTACTACTACTACTACTACTACTACTACTACTACTACTACTACTACTACTACTACTACTACCACTACCACTACCACTACCACTACCACTACCACTACCACTACCACTACCACTACCACTACCACTACCACTACCACTACCACTACCACTACCACTACCACTACCACTACCACTACCACTACCACTACCACTACCACTACCACTACCACTACCACTACCACTACCACTACCACTACCACTACCACTACCACTACCACTACCACTACCACTACCACTACCACTACCACTACCACTACCACTACCACTACCACTACCACTACCACTACCACTACCACTACCACTACCACTACCACTACCACTACCACTACTACTAGTACTAGTACTACTACCACTACTACTACTACTACCACTACTACTACTACCACTACTACTACTACTACTACTACTACTACTACTACTACTACTACTACTACTACTTCTACTACTACTACTACTACTACTACTACTACTACTACTACTACTACTACTACCACTACTACTACTACTACTACTACTACTGCTGCTGCTGCTACTACTACTACTACTACTACTACTACTACTACTACTGCTGCTGCTGCTCCTACTACTACTACTACTACTACTACTACTACTACTACTACTACTACTACTACTACTACTACTACTACTAGTACTACTACTACTACTACTACTACTACTACCACTACTACTACTACTACCACTACTACTACTACTACTACTACTACCACTACTACTACTACTACTACTACTACTACTACTACTACTACTACTACTACTACTACTACTACTACTACTACCACTACTACTACTACTACTACTACTACCACTACTACTACTACTACTACTACTACTACTACTACTACTACTACTACTACTACTACTGCTGCTGCTGCTGCTGCTACTACTACTACTACTACTACTACTACTACTACTACTACTACTACTACTACTACTACTACTACTACTACTGCTGCTGCTGCTGCTGCTGCTGCTGCAACTGCTACCACCACCACTATTACTACTACTACTACTACTACTACTACTACTACTACTACTACTACTACTACTACTACTACTACTACTACTACTACTACTACTGCTACTACTACTACTACATTATCGGCTATTTTAACACTTACACGGCATACTATTGTTTGAGTGATCCAGCTACATTGCTCAACGCTGCTATTCTTCTGTCTCTCATTTCCTACCAAATGTTGGCCAATGTATGGTATCTTTTCCTGTAACAATGAATGTCACGTGTCTCAACGGCCTCAACGTGCCACGCTCTCTCTCTGACGAAGATGTCATCTGTCAATGTTTGAGACATCATCTTGCTGTCAATGTTTGAGACATCATCTTGGTGTCAATGTTTGAGACATCATCTTGCTGTCAGCGGTTGAGACATCATCTTGCTGTCAATATTTGTGACATCATCTTGCTGTCAATGTTTGAAACATTATCTTGCTGTCAATGTTCGATACATCATCTTGCTGTCAATGTTTGAGACATCATCTTGCTGTGAATGTTATTAATGCTAGAGAAATTACCCATCCATCATTGCGGGACGACCACGTAAACGTTGGGCGCAGGGAATAACAGAGTCGATGGGAATATCGGCACACGAAGCCCATAAGCGGGCACTCTCTCGCTGTTTATACTTCACCTCGACACCGCAAGGTACACGAGGAATATGATGAGATGAGATGAATGCTAGAGAAATTATCCTTCTATCAATGTTAGAGAAATAACCATCTATCTATGTTTAAAAAATTATCCACCCATCATTGTTAGAGAAATCAGTTAGTTAGTTAGTTAGTTAGTTAGTTAGTCAGTCAGTCGACAGATCATCCTCATTGCACATCGAACCATTCAGTCCATAAGTGCTCGGATCCCCTCCTCAGCAAATCCCGCAACGTGTAGCGGCTAACGACGCCAGTTCTGTGTTGGTTTATCAATCTTCTTGGGCTTCCTGCGTAGTGTTCTTGTTTGGCCACCACTCTTTTAATTTGCTGTTCTCGCAGTCTGGCCATGGTTGTAGATTCACAGTCATCACTTTGTTCACAATTCTCCCTCCGGCCCGAGCTGTAAAGGCCCATGAGCTTCTCACATGTCGGACGACCGACCCATCTGTGTAGATGACCGCGTCACCGTCTAGCGAATTCTCGAAAATCAACGCTTGTACTTCAGCCTCCACAGCAGCCGGATTTTCTTGTCTGCATTTTCTATCTAGTTGGATGCAAACTGAAAAGGATGTGCAGAAGTCTGTTGGCACTTGCACCCACTCCTCGTCAGGTTCTAAGTCCTCAAGTGAACACACCTGTTGAAGAATGTCTTCGGCTTGACCCATCCACGACCGTCCTTTTTAACCTGCTGCCCTTCACCTTCATAATTTCACTATGCAGTGGATGTTGTGTGTTTGCGTTAATTCTGAGGTAGGCGCGTGCCCTGCAAACTTGTATTCTTTCTTCAATGGTTGGAAAATCAAGAAGGTAGCGCATCGCCCTGCATGCTGTATCTCTTGTACATCCAAGAATAATGCGCATAGCTTCATTCTGTATCCTTTCCATCCTTTCTATCTGCTTATGGCTGAGAGTCAGGGTTGCCATCGCATACTCAAAAACAGACATTACGTATAGAAGACATAGATGGAGCTGCTCACAGTTTGCTGCCGCCATCACCTGCATCGCTGCCAAACCCCGCTTGGCCTTTGTTATCACCTGGTCTATGTGCTCATTATAAGCAAGGCTTCGATCAAACCGTATCCCCAGGTAATTCATTGCCTGCGTTCTTTCCATCGTCTCTGAACACAGCTTTACAGTTGGTGTTGGAGTGTTGACAATATGGTTATTCAACGAGAACCAAGTCACTGTTGCCTTTGTTGGGTTGACCATTGCCTCAGCTTCATCAGACCAAGTACTTATACGATTGAGTTCGGTTTGTAGTTACACAGCAACCTGATCTCTATCCTTACCCTGACGATACACTAAAACATCATCGGCATATGACAATGTCCTGCCAGGTCCAGTGATCTGCTCACTGGTGATTGTCACTGTGTAGGCGTTGAACAGTACCGGAGATAATGGTGATCCCTGTGGTAGGCCAGGATATATTGTTGTTGGTTCCGAAGTCTTACTGCCACATGTAAAAACTACTTTCCGTTGGAAGAGGGCTGCAGCGATCCAACTAAGGTGGAATGGACTTATTTTGAGTTCAAGAAGCTGAAGTATTAAAAAATCCAGTGGTACTCTGGTGTACGCGTTCTCAATATCAATCGCTGCAGCAAATGTTTCAATGCCTGAATGGAAACCTTCATAATCATCATGGGCAAAAACTGCTGCATTGGTCCAAGTTTCTCATTTTGGACGGAACCCACCCAGGGTAGGTTGGAAAATACCTTGCCTCTCTAGCTGGCTTGATATTTTTCTGGCAATTAACTTCTCCAGCAGCTTGCCTATTGTATTCTGCATGGTTATAACTCGATATCCCTGAATTTTTGTGTGGTCTTTGCCAGGCTTCGGCAAGGGAATCAGATAGCTATGTAATAACTCCTCCTTGATGCTAGCACTCCCTATACTGTTGTTGTACATGTCTGCTAGTTCCTCTAGCTCGTTGTCGGTACACCTATTGATGTCGTCGTATCTTATGCCATCAGGTCCTGGAGCGCTGTTTTTATTATCGTCGAAGCACAGCCTTGATTTCTTTCACTGTGACTGTGTCTTCATCGAAGTGTTCTGGGCCTTGCACCTGTCTGAGGTGACCTCCTTGGCAAGATTTCGGCTTCTCACGTTTGTCTGGTTGCTCTGCTCTAGATAGCGTTCGAAGAGGGTTTTGCCCTTGTCCTCGTCAGTCCTCTGCCAGATGAGGTCAGCATCTTGGAAGTCAGAAATTCTCTTATTTTTGACTACCCCACTCATGCTTTTATGTAGTCGCCAGAACAATTTCAGTGACTTGTCTGTGCTTACTCTTTGACACACCTCTGCCCATTTTTCACTTTTAACCACCTTGACCAGTTTTTTTTAAATAGCTTATTTTTGTGTGCATCTCTCTTTCTAAGTGCATGCAGGGACTAGGATGGGCAACTCTGTTCTTCTTGGCGTTTTGCCATTTCCTTACAGCACTACGCTTATCCATCCAGGCCTTCTCCACCTCAAAATTCCACCAAGGTGGCTGCTCCCAGCTTTTTTTTCCTGCCCTGAAGCTTTCTGCGCTTGTCACGTCTTATTTTACTCACCACACCTTGCCCTGTACTGTCATACTGGAAAGTATTGACCGTTAGCTTGTGCTGCCTGGTTCTGCCTTTCTCTACCAATATGCTGCAAGGGTGGTTGCCGTTGTCATGGTGTCCTAGGACACCCCATCTACACACTGTAGTGAGTGAAGGAGAAACCAGCGCCAGATCAATAGCACTGTCCTCATCGCCTGGACGGCTTGCTGTCCTGGTGACACAGCCACTGCTGATACAAGCCAGGTCAATGGTTTCAAGTGCAGTCTCGAGCTCCTCCCCCTGTGTGTTAGAGGAAATGTTTCCCCATGATCTGCCTTTAGCGCTGAAATCGCCACAGAAAATAACATTTCTCTTGTGACCTAATATGTAACTTAAGCGCTGCCACTTCTGGGAATCCATACTCGCGTTGCGGGCATAAACATTAACCAGCACGAATGGTAGACTGGATAGAACTCTTACCGCCTGTATTTGTATATCGTCACTGTCCCAACTGGGCATGTCTAGCTCTGACGCCACCATGCTGTCGCGAATGAGAATCGCCATTCCCAGATGTCGTCTGTTGTAGAAACATTTGAAGCCGGCAATTCGGAGTAGCTGATCACCCAGACTCGTCTCCTGGAGCGCTACAATGTCATTCCTATAAACCGGGGTTTCTAGAATAGAGCCCCGTTGTTTTATGCTGGCGCAGTTCCAATACAGATTACGAGTCCCAGACGGTCACACTTGAGTCTAAAACGCCTTCAACCACCACGCTTACCTTGTCGTTTGCGGCCTGCCCGGCGCCCACGTCGCCTCGTTATGTTGACTGCCGACCGTTAGGAGAAGACACGTTGTTCTGCCATGTTGAAAAACCGAAAAACACAGAAACCACACACGCTGCGAAAAATTCACTCAAGGATTGCTTCGCTCAATGCACGAAACTCCGTAGCATCGGCGCAGATCTTGAGCAGAAACTCCTGGTTTTACATCCTGGCACACAAATTACACGCAAGAGATGAATAAATCCATCTCCTACGCGAAAAGGTTAACGATCACAAAACAACACGACCGTCCGACGACATCTTGAAACCGGAAGCTCTAGAGAGAGAGAGAGAGAGAGAGAGAGAGAGAGAGAGAGAGAGAGAGAGAGAGAGAGAGAGAGAGAGAGAGAGAGATCATCCACCAATCAATGTTAGATAAACCATCAAACAATGAATGTTAGAGACATTATCCATCCATCAATGTTAAAGAAATCATACATCCATCAATGTTAGAGAAATCATCCATCCATCAATGTTAGATAAATCAGCCATCCATCAATATTAGCTAAATCATTTATCCATCAATGTTAGTGAATTTATCTATCTATCAATGGTAGATAACTCAGGCATTCATCAATGTTAGAGAAATAATCCACCCATCAATGCTACAAATCATAAATTCATCAATATTAGAGAAATAATCTATCCATCAATGTTAGAGAAATAATCAATATTAGAGAAATTTTCCATGCATCAATGTTAGATAAATGATTAATATACCCAAACTAGAGAAATCTACTGTCTTTCAGTGACAGTGGAACCACCTTTCTTTTAATGCTTGAGAAATCATCCACTTACCAATACTAGAGAATCTACGAAAATATCAACGTTAGAGAAATCATCCACCCATAAATGTAAGAGAAATTCTCCACCCATCAATGTTAGAGAAATTATCCACCATCAATGTTGGAGAAATCATCAATATACCCAAGCTAGAGAATTCTACCATCTTTCAATGATATGAGAATCAACCATCTTTCAATGTTTGAGAAATCATCCACCTACCAATACTAGGTAATCCATCAATCTATTAATATTGGAGAAATCATCCATCTGTTAATATTAGAGAATCAATCAATCTGTCAATATTAGAGAGTCCGTCAATCTGTCAATATTAGAGAAATCATGCATCAATATTAGAGAAATCATCCATCTATCAATATTAAAAAATCGTCAATCTACCAATCTTAGAGAAATCATCCATCTATCAATATTATATAAATAATCCATCTATAAATATTATAGAAATAATCCATCTATCAATATTAGAGGAATCATGCGTGTAACAATATTAGAGAAATCATCCATCTATCAATATTAGAGAAATCATCCTCTTATAAATGTTTGAGAAATAATACATGTATCAGTATGACACAAATCATTCATCTATCAATATTAAAGAAATCATCAAACTATCATGTTTGAGAAATCATCCGTCTATAAATGTTAGAGAAATCACCCACTTATCAATATTAGAGAAATCATCCATGTGTCAATATTAGAGAAATCATCAATCTATCAATGTTTGAGAAATCATCCATTTATACACGTTAAAGAAATCATCCACCCATCAGTGTTAGAGAAATCATTCACCTATCAATGCTTGAGAAATCATCCATTTATTCACGTTAGAGAAATCATCCACTCATCAATGTTAGAGAAATCATTCACCTATCAATGTTAGAGAAATCAATGCATCCATCAATGTTAAAGAAATCATCCACCCATCCGTGTGTATCTAACTTGTGTGTACCCCTACAGGTGATGAGTGGACTGTTCCTGAACTGTGTCAGTGTTCCCGTCCTGCTGTTTGCCACGGCCACCTGGGGTAACGCCTTCTTCCAGTTTGACCACATGCCTCCAGAGTTTGACAGAAATGTTACCAGCATCTTGTCACACAGTTAGTTAGATATGTTACCAGCGCCTCGTCACATAATTAGTGAGAAATGTTACCAGTTCCTCATCACACAATTAGTAAGATATGTTACCATCGCCTCGTCACACAATTAGTGAGATATGTTACCAGTTCCTCGTCACACAATTAGTGAGATATGTTACCAGCACCTCGTCACACAATTAGTGAGATATGTTACCAGTTCCTCGTCACACAATTACTGAGATATGTTACCATCGCCTCGTCGCACAATTAGTGAGATATGTTACCATCGCCTCGTCACACAATTACTGAGATATGTTACCAGTGCCTCGTCACACAATTAGTGAGAGATGTTACCATCGCCTCGTCACACATTGGCACCTTTCCGTCTTGACAGACGATAGTTTGGTACATTGTGCTTCAAAAAGACTTAATAACTACGATCCATGGCGGTGGCGAGTGTGGCTAGTAAGGCCAATTCTTGCTGCAAATGTTTGCCCACAGTAGGTGCATGTGAAAACATGGTCATTTCCACCATTTTGCACCATCTTACGTCTCTCACGCTCTGTGTATGCTTTATCTGCAATCATTTTCTCCTTTGTCGTTATTCCATTTCTGATAGTTGCCCTCCGTGCAACACGTTCAGCGGCGACGTGCTCCCAATGTGCATTATCAATGCCTGTATCAATCATGTCCCGCTTACACACATCTTTGTATCGTAGTAGAGGCCGACCCTGAGATCTCCTACCCGTCTGTAATTCACCAAAAAAGATGTCCTTTGGAATTCTACCATCATCCATCCTCCTAACGTGTCCTATCCATCTAAGTCTACGAAGACTGAGCATGGAATATACCGTCACACAACCTGATCTTTCCAATACTTCAGTATTTGTGATTTTGTCTTGCCACTTAATACCAAGTATTCTTCGCAGACACCGCATATGAAAGCTGTTTAAACGTTTCTCTTGGCGTGAGTAAGTTGTCCAGGTTTCACTGCCATAAAGAAGAGTACTAAGGACACAGGCTTGGTAGACGAGGACTTTTGTTTTGGCAGTAAGCTTCCTGTTCTCCCAGACTCTTTTTGCTAACATGTTCATTGTTGCTGCCTTGCCAATCCTGATGTTGATTTCCTGATCGAGGGATAATTTGCTATTTACCTCTGATCCTAGATTTGTAAAATGGTCTACTATCTCCAGTTTGGCGTCGTCAATAAAGATTGATGGTACACCATGTGCACCTTGTGACATAATCTGTGTCTTCTTTTTGTTAATTGTTAAACCAAATTCAGAACAAGCATTGGAGAATGCAGATAGTAGATGTTGTAATTCTTCCTCAGAGTGGGTCGTAATCGCAGCATCATCCGCAAAAAGCAACTCTCTGATTAGTACCCTGCTAATTTTGGTCTTGGCCTTCAATCTCTGAGCATTATAGAGGCCACCATCTGAGCGTGAGTGAATGTATATACCGTCATCATGATCACGAAAGACATATTTCAGTAGAAGTGAAAAGTATATCCCAAAGAGGGTGGGGGCTAGTACACAACCTTGCTTAACTCCACTCTTGATTTCAAACTCTTCTGAAGTTGAGCCATCAAACTTGATTATACCCTTCATGCCTGTGTGGAACGATTCCACAATGAACAGAAGAGTTGGTGGGCAGCCAACCTTCTTTAGTGCTTTGAACAGACCCTCACGACTGACCAAATCGAATGCCTTTGTGAGGTCGATGAAGGCAATAAACAGTGGCTGATTTTGTTCCCGGCATTTTTCTTGCATCTGTCGCAATGAGAATATCATATCAATGGTAGACCGGTTCTGACGGAAGCCGCACTGTGATTCGGGGTAGACTTGATCTCCCAGGACTTGAAGTCTGTGCAGGACAATTCTGGCAAATACTTTCCCAACAATACACAGAAGTGAGATACCCCTATAGTTGTTACAGTCGCTCCGATCTCCCTTGTTCTTGTACAGCGTTATGATGTTTGAATCTTTGAAATCCTGTGGGACTTGTCCTTCTCGCCAGCATAGCTCTATTAGCTGGTGGATCTGTAGAGCGAGTGTGTCTTGCCCACTACTGATTACCTCTATTGGAATCCCATCCTTACCTGGAGCCTTGCCAGATGCAAGCTCATTTATAGCACACTTAACTTCTGTTATAGTGGGAAGTGTGTCCATGTGGTCAAGAGTTGGCAGGGCCTCTATGGCGTTGAGGGCATCATCCGCTAGCTTGGTCTCACTTGAGTAAAGCTCTAAATAGTGCTCGACCCATCTATCCATCTGCTGTTTCTTTTCAGTGATGATTTCTCCAGTCAAGGTTTTCAGCGGTGCACTTCTTTTGATCATTGGACCACAGGCTTTCTTTATCCCTTCATACATGCTTCTGATGTTTCCCTTATCACTTGCGATTTGAATGGACTCACATAACTTGATCCAATAGTCATTCGCACACTGCCTGGCAGCCTTTTGTACATCCTTCCTCGCTTGCTTCAGCTCACTCAGAGTGTTACGCGTTGGTCTTTCCTTGTTTCTTAAGAGAGCTATCTTCTTTTTATCAATCAAGGGCTGCAGTATCTGGCTGTTTGCCGCAAACCAGTCCTGCCTCTTATGATCCACAGTGCCGTAAACCCCTACTGCTGTTTTATAAATAGTTTCCTTAAGTTTACTCCATTTATCATTTACTATACAATTTTCTGATGTATCATTGAAAGCGTCTTCAAGTTGCTGTTGAAATTCAAAGCACTTTCCAGGATCGTGAGTGTTAGTAATATTAATCCTGGGGCTAGACTTGTGTTTAGCTGTGTAGATTCTCTTTGGTCTCAGTCTAACCCTTGCAACAACCAAAGAATGATCTGTATCACAGTCAGCACTGTGGTAACTTCGAGTTAATGATGTATGGTTCAGATGTTGTCTCCGTGTGATAATGAAGTCCAGCTGATGCCAATGGCCGGATCTTGGATGTTTCCATGTGACCTTATGCATTTCTTTTGTTTTAAAAAAGGAGTTTGTAATACATAGGTCATTTCTAGTGCAATGCTCCAGCAGCCTTTGCCCATTATCATTCATGCGACCGATGTTGTATTTTCCAAGGCACACTGGCCATGAACTCGAATCCTTGCCCACACGAGCATTGAAATCACCGAGCATATAAATGTAGTCTGATTTTGGAACTGCCTTGATCGCAGAGTCTAGCTGCTCATAGACCGTATCCTTCACATCATCAGAGGAAGCGAGTGTCGGTGCATATGCAGTGAGAATGGTGGCAAATCCACAAGAGGATAAGTTAGTTAGTTAGTTAGTCGACAGATCATCCTCGTTGCACATCGGACCATTCAGTCCATAAGTGCTCGGATCCCCTCCTCAGCAAATCCCGCAGCGTGTAGCGGCTAACGACGCCAGTTCTGTGTTGGTTTATCAATCTTCTTTGGCTTCCTGCGTAGTGTTCTTGTTTGGCCACCCCTCTTTTAATTTGCTGCTCTCGCAGTCTGGCCATTGTTGTACATTCACAGTCATCACTTGGTTCTTGCAAAAGTCTCACTTCTCGTAGAGCATTCAGAATGTCAGCCTGGTCCATGGCGCGTCCGCCCTCAACAGTAGCCTCACCTGCGAGCTTGTCAGCCCGCTCATTTCCTTGTACTCCCGCATGCCCTGGCACGAAGATGAAACTAATCTTTGCCAGCCGAGACCGCTTCAGAGGCAGCAACCATTCTCTTCGGATCGACCCCTCCTCTATCCTCTTGATCATGTTCATTGAGTCGCTAAGGAAACAAGCCCTAGTGAATGTCTGTGTCTCGAGCCATGTTATTGCTTTACTTACTGCCATGACTTCCATGGTCAGGCTACTTGTGGTTTCAGTGAAAGCACCAGAGTCCTCCTTCACAATTCTCCCTCCGGCCCGAGCTGTAAAGGCCCATGAGCTTCTCACATGTCGGATGACCGACCCACAAGAGGATAAGCGCAGTGATAATAATCTTTCATTACCTCCAGCTGGGATATCAATCATTCCCAGTAGCGAATTCTTCACTGCAAAGCCCACACCGTGTTGCCTTTTTTCTGCCTGCCCTCTACCCTTCCAGAAAGGTGTAATTGTTTTCCCTGAGTGACCCTTCCTCAGCGAGGCGAGTCTCCTGCAGGCCAGCAATATCAATGTTAAGACGATTGAGTTCGGCATCAATCACAGCCGTTTTTCTCACATCGTCAATATTTGTCAAGTCAGTGGAAAATCCTGGACACATGATTCTCACGTTCCAGGTTGCAAGCCGTAGCTTGAGGTTTCTATTCTTTTTATTAGTACCTGGTGCATTGGTTTTACAGCCTGCGGATCAGATATTGTCCTAGCCCCAAGCACCCATTGAAGCAGGCAGGCTGTGGCGGATCAGCACCCAATTGGCTGGGGGCTGCCCAGCTTGAGGCGGGCGGTAGCTGATCAGTGACACCTGTAGGTGTCTCCCACCGTCAGAGGCAACGCGTGGCGCCCCATGTCTACGCCAACTGACAAGGACTTATAACCCGTAACAGTTGCCTCTCGCTTTGATTCCGAGACCGGTTAAAACCAGGGATGGAGTTATTGCCTCTCCATAGCACAAAGCCTGGGCTAAAATAAAGAAACCATGTGTTGCCCATGCAGCATGATCCCTCTCTCGGCCTGCCTAGTTCACTCCAGAGGAAAGTTGACACCTATAATCTGGAACAAGAGAAGCTGCAGAAGCTGCCGGATCAGCAAAGCAATGCTATAACTGTCCGCCTGTCGGAGCTTCGATCCTAGACCAGCTGCCAACCAAAGCTTAGGGCCTGGTCTGCCCTGCCATGACTTATTTTGTCTTTGGGTTGCATTTCCTCGCACCAGGATAAGGATAGTACCCTCCCAATTGCGCTCTTCCGCCCGAAGCCGTTGGCACAATGTGGGGTGTGGGGTTTGGTAAGCGCCGCCAAACGTTTGGCGCTAACAGAAAGCAAGTAGTACCGTCTACCGTCATACGGTAGCTCAGTCATATCTGACTGAGACCTGACTCAGATTGATTTAACTGTGATCTGTAATAATGAAGAGCAGCAGCAGTTGCATAGTGATTAGTGTGCTTGCATACTCAGATAGAGGTCTGGGATTATCTCTGAAGTTGGAGTGGGTTCCCCAGATGGCGAGGGACACTGGGAACAGGGAAAACTAATCCATACACAAAAATAATCCAGTGCACTAGGTGGCAGCACGTGTATGGACCACGCTTGAGTTCAAAGCAAGCCAGCACACACACACAAAACTCGTCACACAATTACTGAGATATGTTACCAGTGCCTCGTCACATAATTAGTGAGATATGTTACCAGTGCCTCGTCACATAATTAGTGAGATATGTTACCAGTGCCTCGTCACACAATTAGTGAGATATGTTACCAGTGCCTCGTCACATAATTAGTGAGATATGTTACCAGTGCCTCGTCACATAATTAGTGAGATATTTTACCAGTGCCTCGTCACACAATTAGTGAGATATGTTACCAGTGCCTCGTCACATAATTAGTGAGATATGTTACCAGTGCCTCGTCACATAATTAGTGAGATATGTTACCAGTGCCTCGTCACACAATTAGTGAGATATGTTACCAGTGCCTCGTCACATAATTAGTGAGATATGTTACCAGTGCCTCGTCACATAATTAGTGAGATATGTTACCAGTGCCTCGTCACATAATTAGTGAGATATGTTACCAGTGCCTCGTCACACAATTAGTGAGATATGTTACCAGTGCCTCGTCACATAATTAGTGAGATATGTTACCAGTGCCTCGTCACATAATTAGTGAGATATGTTACCAGTGCCTCGTCACATAATTAGTGAGATATGTTACCAGTGCCTCGTCACACAATTAGTGAGATATGTTACCAGTGCCTCGTCACACAATTAGTGAGATATGTTACCAGTGCCTCGTCAAACAATTAGTGAGATATGTTACCAGTGCCTCGTCACACAATTACTGAGATATGTTACCAGTGCCTCGTCACACAATTAGTGAGATATGTTACCAGTGCCTCGTCACACAATTAGTGAGATATGTTACCAGTGCCTCGTCACACAATTAGTGAGATATGTTACCAGTGCCTCGTCACATAATTAGTGAGATATGTTACCAGTGCCTCATCACACAATTAGTGAGATATGTTACCAGTGCCTCGTCACACAATTACTGAGATATGTTACCAGTGCCTCGTCACACAATTAGTGAGATATGTTACCAGTGCCTCGTCACACAATTAGTGAGATATGTTACCAGTGCCTCGTCACACAATTAGTGAGATATGTTACCAGTGCCTCGTCACACAATTAGTGAGATATGTTACCAGTGCCTCGTCACACAATTAGTGAGATATGTTACCAGTGCCTCGTCACATAATTAGTGAGATATGTTACCAGCACCTCGTCACACAATTAGTGAGATATGTTACCAGTTCCTCGTCACACAATTACTGAGATATGTTACCAGTGCGTCGTCACACAATTACTGAGATATGTTACCAGTGCCTCGTCACACAATTAGTGAGATATGTTACCAGTGCCTCGTCACATAATTAGTGAGATATGTTACCAGCACCAAGTCACACAATTAGTGAGATATGTTACCAGTTCCTCGTCACACAATTACTGAGATACGTTACCAGTGCCTCGTCACACAATTACTGAGATATGTTACCAGTGCCTCGTCACATAATTAGTGAGATATGTTACCAGCACCTCGTCACACAATTAGTGAGATATGTTACCAGTTCCTCGTCACACAATTACAGAGATACGTTACCAGTGCCTCGTCACACAATTACTGAGATATGTTACCAGTGCCTCGTCACACAATTAGTGAGATATGTTACCAGTGCCTCGTCACACAATTAGTGAGATATGTTACCAGTGCCTCGTCACATAATTAGTGAGATATGTTACCAGTGCCTCATCACACAATTAGTGAGATATGTTACCAGTGCCTCGTCACACAATTACTGAGATATGTTACCAGTGCCTCGTCACACAATTAGTGAGATATGTTACCAGTGCCTCGTCACACAATTAGTGAGATATGTTACCAGTGCCTCGTCACACAATTAGTGAGATATGTTACCAGTGCCTCGTCACACAATTAGTGAGATATGTTACCAGTGCCTCGTCACACAATTAGTGAGATATGTTACCAGTGCCTCGTCACATAATTAGTGAGATATGTTACCAGCACCTCGTCACACAATTAGTGAGATATGTTACCAGTTCCTCGTCACACAATTACTGAGATATGTTACCAGTGCGTCGTCACACAATTACTGAGATATGTTACCAGTGCCTCGTCACACAATTAGTGAGATATGTTACCAGTGCCTCGTCACATAATTAGTGAGATATGTTACCAGCACCTCGTCACACAATTAGTGAGATATGTTACCAGTTCCTCGTCACACAATTACTGAGATACGTTACCAGTGCCTCGTCACACAATTACTGAGATATGTTACCAGTGCCTCGTCACACAATTACTGAGATATGTTACCAGTGCCTCGTCACACAATTAGTGAGATATGTTACCAGTGCCTCGTCACACAATTACTGAGATACGTTACCAGTGCCTCGTTACCAGTGTTGTATGTGTACATATAGTTTATATGACAAGATGTGTCGTTTACCTGCTACTGCAATTCTTATGTGTTGTATGTATACATATTGTTTATGTTACACAATAAATCATACACCTGTGATTGGATTTCCACTTCTTGTGTATACGTTTTGTTTATATTACAAGATTAAACATATAACTGTTATTGGAGTTCCAATGTTCTGAGGCTTCATGGGTGTGGTACATACATATAGTTTATATTACAAGATCTATCTTACACCTGTGATGACATTTTTAAAGTGTGGTACATACATATAGTTTATATGACAAGATCTACCTAACACATGTGATGCCATTTCCAAAGTGTTTGATGTACATATAGTTTATATGACAAGATCTGTCTTATACCTGTGATGTCATTTCTAAAAAGTTATATATACATATAGTTTGTATGACCAGATCTACCTTACACCTGTGATGACACTTCCAAAGTGTGGTATCTACATATAGTTTGTATGACCAGATCTACTTTACACCTGTGATGACACTTCCAAGGATCGTTCAATAAACTGGAAGATTTGTCTTGGGCATGACGACACATCTGTGACCTCTTCGTCATCGTTTCTTCTTGTTGTGTATGTACTCACAATCACGACTAGACAAGCCAATCATCGCTCTGCTGCACGACCGCTGTTACACATGGAGCTTACTCTGATGATGCTCCACAATGTCAGCGTTACAGCAGGAAATTTTGACAGACAGATGGTAACCCTCGGAAGTACAAGTTTGGACTCATATTTGCATACGTTGTGAGGCACGAGGCTGGAGAAAGCTATGACAACAGGAAAGCTCCAGCGTGGCAGAGACAGTGGGCAACAGCGGGATCACATGCTGGATTGATTGATAGAATACCGCGAAGATGATCAGCTACTGAGCTTTTCAGAAACAGAGAAGTCGGTTGCAGAGGAGCTGCATGGCCTGCGCAGCCTGGCATGGACATAATAAGATGATGACAGGTTTTCTGTATGCCACTGAAAGAACTCTACCCTAAAGTAAAATCAATAATAGTAGTAGTAGGCCTGTTTGAGTCCTGAAGGACTATAGAGTTGTGCCGCTGGGGAGGTGCCTGGCAGCACCGCTAGTGACTGTATAGTCCAATGCGAGAGTGACAATCTCTGTCACAGTTTCCGCATCTGTAAGACGAGGCAGGTCCCGCAGTAACTGACTGTGTTTGTTTGCTTGTGCCTCCTATCCTCAGTATGTTGGATCAGATTGCGCGCAAAGAGAGCACCAGTCCGCTTCGTACATCTCTTCTCCAGGAACATCTGTCTGTTGCAACTCTTACCCACGTGTCTGGATCTATGCCAAGGTTTTCATTTCTTGTTTACTGACATCCTTATAATGGCTGCTTCCCGTGTTGTGTTACCGCTTTACGCGGTGCTGAAGAGACCTGTCCAGGGCACAAGCCTGGGCAATGGAATATTGAGAACCAGCTGTTGCCCAGTATCAGGTTCCCCCTCTCCACTTCACCGATGTTGACTAAGTTAAAGGCAGTAGCCAATGCAACTTGACATCAGTGCCGTCGCAAGAGTTGCCAGAACTATGTTGTTTACAGTGTGGAACTTCCTTAGGGACTCCATCTCCGGATTTGTCCTCATGGTTTACCCCCGAAGCCTTTCCCTTCTGGGAATACCCACAAGGCAGCGGGGGGTTTGAAATTGAGAGATTCCTCTCTTAGAGGGGTTACCAACCAAAGCTGACGAGCCTCGTCTGCCCGGGAATCAATAAAGAGGGAAGTCTAACATGCTTCTTTCCTGGCAGTCACCATACTGATCAGATGACCGTAGCCATTGTCTCCATTGAGAGATCCTCCGCCAACCGTCACTGACTTTAAACCATAACCAACAACTATCTGTCGGCTGCTTTGAAGTCCGATCCACCACCTGTTCCCGTGGCTTCACGTTACCCTGTTGGGGGGGGGGGGGGGCTAAATGGGTACTCCACCTTGCCCAAGGGTGTCTCGTAGGCTAGCGGAGGGGAGGCGACTTACATCTCCTTTGATAGGGGATACTCCTAGCCCACTACCCGGATTTTTATAAGACCTGCATCACCTGTGCAATAATATAGCTCCAATATTTGCATGTTGGCATTCCAGCGAGTGTGTTGACATACATAGGCAACCTGTTTGGGAGGCGCGACAATAGACCCCAGCCCCTCTACCTCTATGTTGGTAACAGAAAGTGCAAACAATAACAGCGTCTCAATTATTGGTTCATACCCACAAGTTTCAACTGTGTCAACTTGCATACACCCTCCCCACGTAGGCGCCATTGTACTGCGTCAGCTTACATACACCCCCCACACGTAGCGCCATTGTAATGTGTCCTGTGTCACTCTGTCTCCGGACAGCTCCACTTGCGGAGTGCAATTTTTCCCGGTCACGTTTGTGCGGAAAGTATTAGTCAGGTGACGAGCTCCTGTAGAAAGACAAACAACCCTTTGTGTGAACAGGCAAACAATAAGTCATTCTTGGTTTTTGTTGTGTACATGAAGTTCGGGGTCGGGCGGGTGTGGGGTACGGCACGCACATCTACCTCTAACAGACCCATCTACCCTGTGAATGTGTACACACTGGGATCCTTGTCGTGTGGATCGGAAGTTTAGCGGGTCGGGTGGCAATAGTTTGCACTTGTCACCTATGACAGCAAAAGTCCAACTGCCGGAAAAGGGGCGTCGGCGAATATCTGGCACCTTAAAACTAGACCGCTCTAGACAAGCACATCAATATGTGAGTAAACTCGACGGCAGAGAGTGTATTGTCTTCCACGCTTTCAATCGTATCCGGAGTAGACGAGAGAGAGAGAGAGAGAGAGAGAGAGAGAGAGAGAGAGAGAGAGAGAGAGACGGACGTCGTAGATCTCGGCCGCTCCGCCATACTACCCAGTGAGTGACCGCTGTTAGAGCAAGCGATTGAAGAACACAGGTCGCTGTGACGTCCAGCGCTAAAGGGCACCATCCGTCCCACACTGCCAGGCGTGGTTCTGTCTGGATCACGTGTTCGTGTACGTCACAAGGTGGCACCTTTCTACACACATGTGGTTAAGTATCTGCATTCTTGACACCTCCCTGGTGCTTGGACGTGTGTGTGTGTGTGTGTGTGCGTGTGTGTGTGTGTGTGTGTGTGTGTGTGTCGGATTGGCTGCTCACTGACAAGATCTGTCTACATCTGGTCTCCAGTGTCGTTACTTGAGCCGCCATGTGGGGAAGTGTCCTTCTAACCCCAGAATAAAACACCGACCCAGTTAGAGATGAGGTTATCCGTCCCTCGTCGCTGGCCGTAGCGTTATCTTATCTGGTTAATTACAACAGGCCGGCTGGCAGGCGCCTAGGTTCGGTTCTTTACAAGTGACTGGCTGAACTCTGAACTGTCCGTCTCAGAAAGTATCCGGTGCGTTGTTAGTTGGCATCTGGTAGTAATTGTGTGTCCTGCAGGCGAGGGGAGCGCATGCTTCTGACATGTACAGACGAGGCTGAGCTGTGCAGACACAGCGAGAACAGCAACATTTACTGTTGTCATTGCGACTTCATGATCTCTGTACTGTAATGGAACAGCCGAGACGCAGAGGTGTATCCAAGGCACCAGGGCCGGGTTATATACTGGCCAAGGCCTATTGACGCGTCCTCGTCGAGCAACAGGTCCCTTTCTGGGTCCTGGCTAAAGTCAGTAGGATCGCCGATTCCTCCGAAGTCGGAGAGTGTCTGCCTGTACGGCGAGGAACCACCAGTCTGCACACCAATAAGCCAGACATGGGACAACGGATACTCACGCAAACCTCAGGTCCTGTATGACATCAGACTGATGTTGGACAACAGGATGCCTTCATCCGACATACAGGACTTCGCATTGGAGCTCAAGCCAGCGAACACAAGCAAGCAAGCAAGCATGGAACAGCCAAAGAAGTGGCCTACCGGCCTGGGATTCTTCTCCTTCTAATGGGCTCCCGTTTAGCGGTACTGGTATACAAACAGACCACGTGACACAACAGACAGAACACGGCTAGTTCTCCGTGTCTGGTGGATGGATGGACAAACACAAAATATGAGTGACAAGTTAGACGATGGAAAAACTTCAAAATATGAATGAGAAGTTAGACGAATGAATGGAAAAACACAAAATATGAATGACACGTTAGATGGATGGAAAAACACAAAATATGAGTGAGAAGTTAGATGAATGGATGGAAAAACAAATAAATATGAATGAGAACTTAGATGTATGGAAACACACAATATATGAGTGAGAAGTTACATGAATGGACAAACACAAAATATGAATGAGAAGTTGGATGGGAAAACACAAAATAGGAGTTAGAAGTTAAATGGATGGGAAAACACAAAATATAAGCGAGAAGTTAGATGAACTAACTGAAAAACACAAAATATGAGTGAGAAGTTAGATGGAAAGGGGGGGGGGGACACGAAATATGAGTGATAAGTTAGATGGATGGAGAAACACAAAATATGAGTAAGAAATTACATGGATGGAAAAACACAAAATATGAGTGAGAAGTTAGATGAATGAATGGATAAACACAAAATATGAATGATAAGTTACACGGATGGAAATAAACAAAATATGAGTGAGAAGTTAAACGATGAAAAAAACTCACAATATAAATGAGTAGTTAGATGAATAAATGGAAAAACACACAAAATAAATGAGAAGTTAGGTGGATAGAAAAACAGAGATATTAGTGAGAAATTCTACGGATGAATAGAAAAAAAAATATGAATGAGAGCTTAGAAGCATGGAAAAACACAAAATATGTGTGAGAAGTTAGATGGGTGGATGGAAAAACACAAAATATGTGTGAGAAGTTAGATGGGTGGATGGAAAAACACAAAATATGTGTGAGAAGTTAGATGGGTGGATGGAAAGACACAAAATATGTGTGAGAAGTTAGAAGATGGATGGAAAAACACAAAATATGAATGAGAAGTTAGATGAATGGAAAAACACAAAATATGTTTGAGAAGTTAGATGGGTGGATGGAAAAACACAAAATATGAATGAGAAGTTAGATGGATGGAAAAACACAAAATATGTGTGAGAAGTTAGATGGGTGGATGAAAAAACACAAAATATGAATAATAAGTTAGATAAATAGACAAACACAAAATATGAATGAAAAGTTGGCTGAAAAACACAAAATATGAGTGAGAAGTTAGATGAATGAATGGAAAAACACAAAATATGAATGAGAAGTAAGATGGATGGAAAAATCAAAATATGAATGAGAAGTTGGATGAATGAATGGAAAAACACAAAATATGAGTGAGAAGTTGGATGAAAAAACACAAAATAGAAGTAAGAAGTTAGATGGATAGAAAAACATAAAATATGAAGGAGAAACTAGATGAATGGAAAACACAATACGAGTGAGAAGTTAGAAGGATGGAGAAACTCAAAATATGAATGAGAAGTTAGATGGATGGAAAAACACAAAATATGAGTGATAAGTTAGATGAAAGAATGGAAAAACACAAAATATGAATGAGAAGTTAGATGGATGGAAAAACACAAAATATTTGTGAGAAGTTACATAGATGAAGTGAAAAGCGCAAAATATAAGTGAGAAGTTAGATGGACGAAAACACACAAAATATGAGTGACAAGTTGAATGGATGGGTGAAAAAAAATATGAATGAGAAGTTAGATGGAAGGATGGAAAAACACAAAATATGAGTGAGACGTTAGATGGACGGATGGAAAAACACAAAATATGAGTAAGAAGTAAAATATAAATGATAAAATATAAGAGAGAAGCTAGATGAATGAATGGAAAAATACAAAATAAAAGGAAGAAGTTAGATGGATGGAAAATCACAAAATGTGAATGAGACGTTAGATTAATTAATAAAAAAAAACAGCACACAATATATGAGAGAAACTAGATGGATGGAAAAACACAATATATGAGAGAAGCTAGATGGACGGAAAAACACAACCGATGTGTGAGAAGTGAGAAAGGTGCAAAAACACAAAATATGAGTGAAAAGTTAGATGAATGAATGGAAAAACACAAAATATGAGAGAAGCTAGATGGATGGAAAAACAAGAAACTTCTGTGTCCCTAAGATGGTGATCATTGTGTAGGAGGTTCTGTGCAGAGCATCGTTCTCATCTCGGCCGTCGGCAGGACTCTCCATCTCTGGCCAGCTTTCCCACCTCTCAACTTTCACGCCCAGGCAATCTCTCATACCCACCGCCCACCACTGTTCTGTCTACCACTGTTCTGTCTACCACTGTTCTGTCTAAACCACTGTGCTACTTACCTTTGTTCTGTCTACCACTGTTCTGTCTACCATTGTTTCTGTCTACCACTGTTCTGTCTACCACTGTTCTGTCTACAACTGTTCTGTCTACAACTGTTCTGTCTACAACTGTTCTATCTAAACCACTGTGCTGCCTACCTTTGTTCTGTCTACCACTGATTCTGTCTACCACTGTTCTGTCCACCACTGTTTCCGTCTACCACTGTTCTGTCTACCACTGTTCTGCCTACCACTGTTCTGTCTACCACTGTTCTGTCTACCACTTTTCTGTCTACCACTGTTCTGTCTACCACTGTTTCTGTCTACCACTGTTCTGTCTACCACTGTTCTGTCTACCACTGTTCTGTCTAAACCACTGTGCTGTCTACCTTTGTTCTGTCTACCACTGTTCTGTCTACCACTGTTCTGTCTAAACCACTGTGCTGCCTCCCACTGTTCTGTCTACCACTGTTCTGTCTACCACTGTTCTGTCTACCACTGTTCTGTCTAAACCACTGTGCTGCCTCCCACTGTTCTGTCTACCACTGTTCTGTCTACCACTGTTCTGTCTACCACTGTTCTGTCTAAACCACTGTTCTGTCTACCACTGTTCTGTCTACCACTGTTCTGTCTACCACTGTTCTGTCTCCCACTGTTCTGTCTACCACTGTTCTGTCTACCACTGTTCTGTCTACCACTGTTAAGTCTACCACTGTTCTGTCTACCACTGTTCTGTCTACCACTGTTCTGTCTACCACTGTTTCTGTCTACCACAGTTCTGTCTACCACTGTTCTGTCTACCACTATTCTGTCTAAACCACTGTGCTGCCTACCTTTGTTCTGTCTACCACTGTTCTGTCTACCACTGTTCTGTCTAAACCACTGTGCTGCCTCCCACTGTTCTGTCTACCACTGTTCTGTCTACCACTGTTCTGTCTAAACCACTGTGCTGTCTACCACTGTTCTGTCTACCACTGTTCTGTCTACCACTGTTCTGTCTACCACTGTTCTGTCTATCACTGTTAAGTCTACCACTGTTCTGTCTACCACTGTTCTGTCTACCACTGTTCTGTCTACCACTGTTCTGTCTACCACTGTTAAGTCTACCACTGTTCTGTCTACCACTGTTCTGTCTACCACTGTTCTGTCTACCACTGTTCTGTCTACCACTGTTCTGTCTACCACTGTTAAGTCTACCACTGTTCTGTCTACCACTTTGCTGCCTCCCACTGTGCTGTCTACCACTGTTCTGTCTACCATTGTTCTGTCTACCACTGTTCTGTCTACCACTGTTCTGTCTACCACTGTTTCTGTCTACCACTGTTCTGTCTACCACTGTTCTGTCTACCACTGTTCTGTCTAAACCACTGTGCTGCCTACCTTTGTTCTGTCTACCACTGTTCTGTCTACCACTGTTCTGTCTAAACCACTGTGCTGTCTCCCACTGTTCTGTCTACCACTGTTCTGTCTACCACTGTGCTGCCTACCACTGTGCTGCCTCCCACTGTTCTGTCTACCACTGTTCTGTCTAAACCACTGTTCTGTCTACCACTGTTCTGTCTACCACTGTTCTGTCTACCACTGTTCTGTCTAAACCACTGTGCCGCCTCCCACTGTTCTGTCTACCACTGTTCTGTCTACCACTGTTCTGTCTACCACTGTTATGTCTACCTCTGTTCTGTCTACCACTGTTCTGTCTACCACTGTTCTGCCTACCACTGTTCTGTCTACCACTGTTCTGCCTACCACTGTGCTGCCTACCACTGTGCTGCCTACCTCTGTTCTGTCTACCACTGTTCTGTCTACCACTGTGCTGTCTACCACTGTTCTATGTCCCACTGTGATGATTACGCCCGTTCCCCGAGACATGATGTTGTGTGTGTTGCAGTGCTCTTCCTGGTTGAGAACTTCTAGAATGTGGGTGTGATCTTGATTCCTGCGGCCACGGAACAGATGTATGCTGTAGACAGTTCCACTGTTGCTACAAACATGTCCCACTATGTGATCACCACTTCCCTCCCCCCTCCCCCGTGGTATATCTGACCCCCTGAGGGACGGGACATCCACAACTTTGATTGTTGGGTGGATATCTTCTACGCCCCACATGTGTTGTCCCAAACAGCGCTGTTCATTACTTCACGAGTGTCCAACCCTCCACAGAGGGCACTCATGTTCCTCTCTGCTCGTGGTGGTCTGGAATCACTAGTGTATGTGTAAACGCCATCAGCCTAGGATGGACAACCGGGGCAACTAGGTCAAGCTTACTCACACTGACCCCTGAAGGTTTGCAGTCAAGCGGATACACGTAATTATGGTGAGGGGTTCAGTATGGTGTCAGCACCACATGGGGTAGTTTGTGAGTACAACGACGAGATGACATAGAGGAGATCGTGACAACAAGATAAGGTCAGACAAATTACGTGCTGACCAACCAATGCAAGTCAAGGCCATGGTGCTTCAGTCCCCCCCCCCCCACCCCCACACCTACACACAGACCCTCACAGCGTGAAGACCCGGGCCAGCCCTACAAACCGCGCACCCTTCACTGAACCTGCCTGACCTTGGATGTTTGTATGTCATATTGATCTTTGACAATTAAAACAACTCTGACAATTAAGCCAGCTCGGACAGTTAAGGTAATATAAGATGTGAAAGGCACAGGCCAGGGCGGATCAATTAGCCACAGGGAGGCCTAGGAACAGAGGCTCAACCACAGATCTGGGGTCCCGTGCGTGCCTGGGGCAGAATCCGGCAAATTATTTGACAAGTGAACTTAAGATAGGTCTGCACGCTTAGCTTGTCGTGTCAATTACCGTAGTGCGTGTGTGTATGTGGTGTGTGCGTGCGTGTGATTGTGTGTGCGTGCGTGTGTGTTTGAGTGTGTGGCGTGGTGCTTTTCCAGTTGTTGGAGGCAAACAGTTACAGTGCTAGACTTTAACTATCACCAAGGAATCAGACAACGACAAATGTGTTCAACAATCATTACAAGGTTAAACAACCAACTATGTGGTAAACCATCGTTAAAGTATTAATCAAACAGGTAAGAGTTAAATGCCGGTCTTCCTGGCCTAGGAGTTAACGTCCTCAGTAATCCCGTATATTCTCGTGAGTAGCGTAACCTGCGCGAGAATCTGTAGCGGTTCTCGCCGCGTTAGTAATTTAGGGGTATATGAGCCGGTCGCTCAGAAAGCTGGCAAACTACTGAGCGTAATCTTGCCTAGTACGTCAATAGCAGCTGAAAAATGCTGATGTTGACCGCAACGTCCTGTAAGGGATATGCAACACCAAAAAAAGTGTTAAATACTCGTTTAAGTGTTCAACAACTGTTAAAGCGTTAAGCAACCGCTGAAGTGTTAAGAGATTATTATGTATTAAAGAAATGTTTAAGTGTTAAACAAATGCATATGTATAAAACAACTGTGAGTATATTAAACAATCAATACAGCATTTCACAACCACTGAAGCATTAAACACCCAGAACATGTTGACAGATCTCTTATGTGCTAAATATGAATACAATTTTGTTTACACTTATGTGCTAAATATGAATACAATTTTGTTTACACTTATGTGCTAAATATGAATACAATTTTGTTTACACTTATGTGCTAAATATGAATACAATTTTGTTTACACTTATGTGCTAAATATGAATACAATTTTGTTTACACTTATGTGCTAAATATGAATACAATTTTGTTTACACTTATGTGCTAAATATGAATACAATTTTGTTTACACTTATGTGCTAAATATGAATACAATTTTGTTTACACTTATGTGCTAAATATGAATACAATTTTGTTTACACTTATGTGCTAAATATGAATACAATTTTGTTTACACTTATGTGCTAAATATGAATACAATTTTGTTTACACTTATGTGCTAAATATGAATACAATTTTGTTTACACTTATGTGCTAAATATGAATACAATTTTGTTTACACTTATGTGCTAAATATGAATACAATTTTGTTTACACTTATGTGCTAAATATGAATACAATTTTGTTTACACTTATGTGCTAAATATGAATACAATTTTGTTTACACTTATGTGCTAAAGAAGCGTGTGTGTAAAACAACTGTGTGTGTATGTTAAATAACAACGCAGCGTTAAACAACCTCTGATGTGTTAAACAAACTTTAAAATGTGAAACAATTGCCGTGAGTCAATCTCGCACGTTCGTACAAAATTTATTTTAAAATTGATGGATTAATATTAAGATGTTTTAGTGTGGATTTTCAAATTCTGAATCCAACTTCCTTATCTTAGATCAAAATCTATCATTTAATTCCCATGTTCATGCTCTAGTTAAACAAATAGCCAAAAAAGTATACCAACTTGCCAAAATTAAAAACTTCCTCGACGAAAACACAAGAAAGATATTCTATACTTCCTACATAGAAACACATATTGATTATTGCTCCACAATCTGCGCTGGGTGCTCCAAATCAATAACAAAACGTCTTTATTCGCTCCAGAAAAGGGCAGTGCATCTAATAAATGGTGATAAGTTTACAGACAATCCTAACCTCATGAACGTCTTCAGTTACTGCCACTCCACAAACGCCTACTTTTAAATAAGGCTAAACTAACTCACAAAATCCTATTTCAAAATGCCCCAAGCTACCTTTGGCCATTGTTTAAATATAACGCAAGACATAGTGAACGACT
Organism: Cepaea hortensis; assembly: GCA_963921405.1. NCBI lineage: Eukaryota > Metazoa > Mollusca > Gastropoda > Stylommatophora > Helicidae > Cepaea > Cepaea hortensis. The sequence continues at coordinate 104,329,878 of OY992890.1, forward strand.
AAATATACTTCATGTCCCTAAACCTAGGATAGACTTATATAAAACAAGCTTAGCATACTCTGCCACTCAGTTGTGGAATAATCTTCCACAAGAAATCAAAGACACCACCAATCATTATACATACAGTCGCAACCTGTTTGAACAATACCTCAAAACAGACTACATGCCCCCTTTAAAAAAAAATACAGCAACAAAGACAATAATAATGGTAAATTATCTCGAACGACAACTAGCCAGAAAAAAAAAAACAACATTCCCATATGTCTGGCATGTTACACCCGCCTTGGGTATGAGTCATGTATTATTGATTATTTTTCATGCGTTTTAATGCTTATTGTTCTTTTGTTGTCAAAGAATTGCTTCGTAAGAGATGTTGAATGAAAGAATGTATGAGAGGAAATAATAGAGAAGAAGGGCAGAATGTCAGACGGGCCTGCGTGCCCAATTCTTAACCCTTTGAAAATAAAGATTTTCGTTCGTTAGTTCTCTCTCTCTCTCTCTCTCTCTCTCCCTCTCTCTCTCTCTCTCTCTCTCTCTCTCTCTCTCTCTCTCTCTCTCTCTCTCTCTCTCTCTCTCTCTCTCTCTCTCTCTCTCTCTCTCTCTCTCACAAGAAATCAAAAACACCACCAATCATTATGCATACATTCGCAACCTGTTTGAACATTACCTCGGTACAGACTACATGCCTCCATAAACAAAACCCCCCAAAAATAAATAAATAAAAACAATAATAATAGTCAATTATCTCAAACGTCAACTAGCCAATAAACATTCCCATATGCATGGCACGTTACACATTCCTTAGGTATTTATGAGTGGCACCTTACAGTCTTGACAGACGAAAGTATGTGAGTTGGAATGTGGACAAAATCCCATCACAATGCCAGAGCAGAGCTTCAGAGAATCATGTGATGCCCAAACGACATGACCCCTCTCTCGGCCTAGTCTTGTGTATTCCAGAGGAATGGGTAACCAATACGTCTGGCACAAGGTAGGCTGCAGACGCTGGCGGCTCAGCGTCAACCCTCCGAGACCTCGCCTCCACGAGCCGGTGGCGAGTTATGGCCAGACCCTGACACCCAAGGGACCCGGCTTAGAGGCGTTCAGCCATGTCCCACAGGTGAGGGCCTTGTACGAGCCCGGACCATGAGGGCGCGCACATCTGTCAATCACAAGTGTCCGGACCTGTATAAAGCGTGTACTACCGTCAGACTCCCCACCTGACTTGTGCGGATCCCACGACCACCGGGAATAGGCCCGCCGGAGATATTGCTCCTCTGTTGCGAGCAAATCTCCCATCCTTCCACTGTGCGGATCTCGCGACAAGCGAGAATAGACCCGCCGGAGATTATGCCCGTCTGCTGCGAACAATTCTCTACCGAGAGACTGAACAAGTAAAGAAACGATAAAAGTAGTGGTATTTCAATTGCGCTGGCGCTCCCACCTATGCTACACCTTTCATGTGTCTTCACAAAGTCGGACTAGAGTCAAGTTATAATGACCATGTTAAACAATGCCTCAGTGAGTCAAGTATTATTGATTATTAATCATGCGTTTTAATGCTTAATGTTTATTGTTCTTTTCCTGTCAACGATTAACTTCATAAGTGATGTTGAATGAAAGAATGTATGAGAGGAAATAGAGAAGAAGGACAGAATGAAAATAAAGATTGTTCGTTCATTCGTTCGTCCTCTCTCTCCCTCTCTCTCTCTCTCTCTCTCTCTCTCTCTCTCTCTCTCTCTCTCTCTCTCTCTCTCTCTCTTTCTTTCTTTCTGTCTCTCTCTCTCTCTCTTTCTTTCTTTCTGTCTCTCTCTCTCTCTCTTTCTCTCTCTCTCTCTCTCTCTCTCTCTCTCTCTCTCTCTCTCTCTCTCTCTCTCTCTCTCTCTCTCTCTCTCTCTCTCTCTCTCTCTCAGTCTGTTTCTTTGTATATATTTTGTTTGTTTTTACATTTCTCACTTTTCTCTTTCCCTATACCCTCCACACCGCCCCCTTCTTTGTGGACGCAGCAGGCATAATAGCTTGTAGGTTAAAGCCCTTGTCGGCAAGTCTGGGTTCAAATCTCACAGAGGCAGGCTTACTTGCCCTGACTAGTGTAGCTCTGAGGTCGACCCCGCCTGACGCACGACCCCACCTGATAATTCTCACGGGGTTCTGGGACAGTCTGGGGAGAACAGGAGACAAGGACACGAAAAGTGCAAAGTGTCGCTGTGTGGCAGAGACTAGGTGAGAGCCTAGAGCAACTAACGGGTATTTAACGTAACTAACGTGTATTTAACGCAACATTTTTTTTTTTAAGCATATCCTTTACAGGACTTAGCTGTCAACACCAGCATCTTTCAGCTGTATGTTGATCTCTTAGCAAGATTACGCTCAGCAGTTTGCCATTGCTTTCTGAGCGGCCGGCTCACATACCCCGTAAGTTACCGATATTTAACACAACTAATGGGTATTTAACTAAACTATTCCATCCATGATTCATCAAAAATGAAGAAAGGAAAAACAGCTGGGCCAGATGAAATCACAATAGAAGAATTAGAAGTATTGGGAGAATTTGGAGTAGATATATTAACCAAAATGTTGAATGATATTTACAGCAGTGGATATTTACCCAGTGATATGCTGAAATCTTTATTTATAGCTATACCAAAAAGACCAGGAGCAATTGATTGTGAAGATTTTCGTACAGTTAACCTTATAAACCATATCACTAAGCTTCTACTCAGAATCATAATGAGAAGAATCAAAAAGAAAATAAAAATGGAAATTAGTGAAGAACAGTATGGATTTGTGGAAGGAAAGGGCACAAACAATGCAATTTATAAATTACGGACACTAATAGAAAGGTCTATAGAGAAACAGAGAGACATATATTTGTGCTTCATAGATTATACTAAGGCATTTGATAAAGTAAAACATGATGAACTGATTAAAATGTTGGAAGATATCAACATTGATGGAAAAGATTTAAGAATAATAAAGAATGTTTACTGGAACCAAGTAGCAGCAATTAAAATGGGAAATAAAGAGGGTAGTTACGAACGGATAAAGCTAGGAGTACGACAAGGGTGTGTCTTGTCAACAGATCTTTTCTCCCTGTATAGCGAAGTAATAATGAGAGAGATCAAAGAGATGCCAGGAATACTAGTTGGAGGTTATAATATAAATAATATACGCTATGCAGATGACACAGTATTGGTGGCGGATTATTCAACAGACCTACAACAATTATTAGACGTTGTAGTAACAGAGAGTGCAAGGAAAGGACTCTCCTTGAATATCAAGAAAACAGTAACAATGGTAATATCAAAGAAAATGGTGACACCAAAATGTGACATAGAAATAGAAGGGAAAATCCTTAACCAAGTTGATAATTTTAGATACCTAGGGGCATTTATAACATCAGATGGAAGATGTACAACAGAGATTAGGAGCAGAATAGGGCAGGCAAAAGCCGCTTTTCAGAAAATGAAGAGTATCTTATGCAATAAGTCACTATCACTGAATGTAAGAAAGAGAGTGCTGAAATGCTATGTAGAACCAGTTTTCCTGTATGGCGGTGAATCTTGGAACGTAAATGAACAAATTAAGAAGAAATTAGAAGCAACAGAGATGTGGTTCCTGAGACGAATGTTGCGAATTCCTTGGACTGCCAGAGTAACTAACGACGACTGCCTGAAACAGGCTAATGAAACTAGAACATTATATACAACAATAAGACAGAGACAAACATCTTTCTTCGGTCATGTGATGAGAAGAGAGGCATTGGAGAACATCGTAACAACTGGAAAGATCGAGGGGAAGAGAGGCAGAGGTAGACCAAGAGAAGTGATGCTGGATGGATTGAGACGGTGGCATGGAGGAATATCAGCACCAGAGTTGATCCAGAAAACCAAAGACCGAGATCTATGGAGAGCCATGAACGCCTACGCTAGCCGGCACGGCACTTGATGATGATGATGATTCCATCCATTATGTGCCATGCCGGTAAGCGTGGGCGGTCATGTTTTGCCATCTCACTCGATCACCAGAGTCGTGGATCAGCTCCGTGTTTCTGTCTCGACCATGCCACAAGGCCAAGCCACCCAGGTACTTGCTTCTAGGTCTTCCCCTTGGTCTGTTCCCTTCGATCTTGCCAGTTGTCACCAAGTTCTCCAATTCATTTCTTCTCATAACATGCCCAAAAAATTTTGACTGACTACGTCTAATGTCTCTAATCAGTTTACGATCTTCATTTGTTTCTTGAAGGACTTGTTCATTGGTATTTCTGGCTGTCCATGGTATTCTTTGCATTTTCCTCAGAAACCACATTTCTACAGCCATCAGATGTTTTTCAGCTTGACTACTCATTGTCCAAGCTTCACATCCATATAAGAGTACAGGTTCTATGTAGCATCTCAACATTCTTTTTCTCGTTTCAATTGACATCTTTTTATTGGTCAGTATGTTTTTCATCTTACTAAGGGCTACTTTTGCCATGGCGATTCTTGATCTAATCTCTTCAAGGCATCTCCCATCAGATGTTATTACTGCTCCGAGATAATTTTACCTATTCACTTGTTGAAGAATATTCCCATTTACTTGTATATTACATTGTGGTATTTCGTTTTTCCTAGTGACGACCATAATCTGTCTTTTTACAATTTAATTCTAACCCTAGTTGTTCACTGTGTGTAACAACCGCATCTATTAAATGTTGCAGGTCCTGTTCATTGTCTGCAATCAAGACTGTATCATCTGCATATCTAATGTTATTGATGCATCGTCCCCCAATGTTGATTCCTTCCATATCTTCAATATTTCTGAAAATATTTTCACTGTACAGGGAATACAGATCTGGAGACATTACACATCCATGTCTCACAACTCTAAACTAAACTATTACACAACAACATAACTTTGACATTGTGTTGTGACTGTACGACACGGTGAGACATTGCTTGACATTGTGTGAGATTGTATGACAATATGTGAGTTTGTGCAACAGTGTGTGAGATTGTGTGAGATTGTATGACAATGTATAAGATTGTATGACAATGTATGAGATTGTATAACATTGTATGAAATTGTATGACACTGTGTGAGATTATATGACAATGTGTGAGATTGTATAACATTGTGTGAGATTATATGACAATGTGTGAGATTATATGACAATGTGTGAGATTGTATAACATTGTGTGAAATTATATGACAATGTGTGAGATTATATGACAATGTGTGAGATTGTATAACATTGTGTGAGATTATATGACAATGTGTGAGATTATATGACAATGTGTGAGATTGTATAACATTATGTGAGATTATATGACAATGTGTGAGATTATATGACAATGTGTGAGATTGTATAACATTGTGTGCGATTATATGACAATGTGTGAGATTATATGACAATGTGTGAGATTGTATAACATTGTGTGAGATTATATGACAATGTGTGAGATTATATGACAATGTGTGAGATTGTATAACATTGTGTGAGATTATATGACAATGTGTGAGATTATATGACAATGTGTGAGATTGTATAACATTGTGTGAGATTATATGACAATGTGTGAGATTATATGACAATGTGTGAGATTGTATAACATTGTGTGAGATTATATGACAATGTGTGAGATTATATGACAATGTGTGAGATTGTATAACATTGTGTGAGATTATATGACAATGTGTGAGATTATATGACAATGTGTGAGATTGTATAACATTGTGTGAGATTATATGACAATGTGTGAGATTATATGACAATGTGTGAGATTGTATAACATTGTGTGAGATTATATGACAATGTGTGAGATTCTATGACAATGTGTGAGATTGTATAACATTGTGTGAGATTATATGACAATGTGTGAGATTATATGACAATGTGTGAGATTGTATAACATTGTGTGAGATTATATGACAATGTGTGAGATTCTATGACAATGTGTGAGATTGTATAACATTGTGTGAGATTATATGACAATGTGTGAGATTATATGACAATGTGTGAGATTATATAACATTGTGTGAGATTATATGACAGTGTGTGCGATTGTATAACATTGGTTAGTTTAGTTTAGTGTAGTCGTTGGATCAACATCATGGCACACGGTTTAACCCATAACTGCTCCGTTTTCCTCCTAACTCAAACCTGAGTCTGGAGAAACTCAGCTTAATGCACGAACTCCGTAGCATCGGCGAGGATCCTGAAATACTTTGGGTATATTTTTAACTCGAAATATTGCCCGGGCAGCGCTGTTAGGCTACTCTTTTTCGATTTCCAACTGCCAAGAGATTTTTTACGTGCGCAACAATACACACGGGCGTCCGATCTCACTACTCAGACACCAGGGGAAATTTTATTACTGGAAGTCCACGTGGATTTTTTAAATAAATCCCGGTCCTTACCGGGGCCTGAACCCGGGACCTCCAACACTCGAGGCGAACACCATACCTCGAGACCACTCATCCCCCAAATGTATAACATTTTGTGAGATTATATGACAATGTGTGAGATTGTATGACAATGTGTGAGATTGTATGACAATGTGTGAGATTGTATGATAATGTGTGAGATTATATGACAATGTGTGAGATTGTATGACACCGTGTGAGATTATATGACAATGTGTGAGATTATATGACAATGTGTGAGATTGTATGACATTGTGTGAGATTGTATGATAATGTGTGAGATTGTATGATAATGTGTGAGATTGTATGACACCGTGTGAGATTGTATAACATTGTGTGAGATTGTATAACATTGTGTGAGATTGTATGACATTGTGTGAGATTGTATAACATTGTGTGAGATTGTATGACATTGTGTGAGATTGTATAACATTGTGTGAGATTGTATAACATTGTGTGAGATTGTATGACACTGTGTGAGATTGTATAACATTGTGTGAGATTGTATAACATTGTGTGAGATTGTATGACATTGTGTGAGATTGTATAACATTGTGTGAGATTGTATGATATTGTGTGAGATTGTATAACATTGTGTGAGATTGTATGACATTGTGTGAGATTGTATAACATTGTGTGAGATTGTATAACATTGTGTGAGATTGTATAACATTGTGTGAGATTGTATAACATTGTATGAAATGGTATGATATTGGTGCTGTTCTAATATAGTGTTGCCTCTCCTCAAGATTACCACGGGACAATGACAGACACCTTATATTAATCTTTCCTCTTGAGCCTAAGGCGGCGCATAGGGCAGAAGTCCTGTCTCTCCATGCCTGGCGGTTCGCTGCTATCTGTTGTAGATCTTGAATGTTTACTTGGCCATTGAATGAGCCTTCTCTGATGATGGTTCTACGCAAGGTCTATCTTGGTCTTCCCCGTTTTCTTTTCCCTACTGGTGACCATATGAGGGCTTGGTAGGGGAGTCTTGACTTGTCCATTCTGAGTACATGGCCGATGTAGTTCCAACGGCGTTTTCTTATAAAATTGGATACAATATTTTGCTTAGTCTCTTGTCTTATTTGCGCATTGGTTTTGAAATCTGTCCACTGGATGTTTAGAATTCTTCTAAGACATTTGTTCTCAAAATTGTCTAATTTTTTTATCTAAAGCTACCGTTGATTTATAACTCTTACATCCACACGTTAGCACTGGAATCACGCAAGAGTTGAAGATTTTATGTTTCGTATGTTTGCTGAGTGTCTTTGACTTCCAGATGTTTGACAGTTTATTGAAGGCACCAGATGCCAGTGCGATTCTAGATGATATTTCTGGTGTTGAGTCCCCTGTAGATGTCATTTTGCTTCCTAGGTATGTGAAGCTGTTGACTTTTTCAATAACGTAGCTGTTCAATTTGGTGTCATCTGAACTGTTGGTAAGATCAATAGTCTTTGTTTTTGTCAACCACCTTATATTGATGGTTATCTAATATCATATATTGTTTTCTGTCTCCCCAAGATTACCACCGGACAATGACAGACACGATATATTGATGGTTATCTAATATAATATATTGTTTTCTGTCTCCCCAAGATTACCACCGGACAATGACAGACACGATATATTGATGGTTATCTAATATCATATATTGTTTTCTGTCTCCCCAAGATTACCACCGGACAATGACAGACACGATATATTGATGGTTATCTAATATAATATATTGTTTTCTGTCTCCCCAAGATTACCACGGGACAATGGCAGACACGATACTTTGGTGGTTATCTAATATAATATATTGTTTTCTGTCTCCCCAAGATTACCACCGGACAATGACAGACACGATATATTGATGGTTATCTAATATAATATATTGTTTTCTGTCTCCCCAAGATTACCACGGGACAATGGCAGACACGATACTTTGGTGGTTATCTAATATAATATATTGTTTTCTGTCTCCCCAAGATTACCACCGGACAATGACAGACACGATATATTGATGGTTATCTAATATAATATATTGTTTTCTGTCTCCCCAAGATTACCACCGGACAATGACAGACACGATATATTGATGGTTATCTAATATAATATATTGTTTTCTGTCTCCCCAAGATTACCACCGGACAATGACAGACACGATATATTGATGGTTATCTAATATCATATATTGTTTTCTGTCTCCCCAAGATTACCACCGGACAATGACAGACACGATATATTGATGGTTATCTAATATAATATATTGTTTTCTGTCTCCCCAAGATTACCACGGGACAATGGCAGACACGATACTTTGGTGGTTATCTAATATAATATATTGTTTTCTGTCTCCCCAAGATTACCACCGGACAATGACAGACACGATATATTGATGGTTATCTAATATAATATATTGTTTTCTGTCTCCCCAAGATTACCACGGGACAATGGCAGACACGATACTTTGGTGGTTATCTAATATATTGTTGTCTCTCCCCTCAAGGTTATATTGATGGTTATCTTATATATTGTTGTCTCTCCCCTCAAGGTTATATTGATGGTTATCTTATATATTGTTGTCTCTCCCCTCAAGGTTATATTGATGGTTATCTTATATATTGTTGTCTCTCCCCTCAAGGTTATATTGATGGTTATCTTATATATTGTTGTCTCTCCCCTCAAGGTTATATTGATGGTTATCTTATATATTGTTGTCTCTCCCCTCAAGGTTATATTGATGGTTATCTTATATATTGTTTGTATCTCTCCTCAAGGTTACCACCGGACACGATGGACGGGTCTGCTGATCCGGTGAGGTCAGGCGTTGCTGGGAATTTTGTTGTGACTGGCTCCAGTCACGAGTCAGATAGAGAGCTTGGGCAATTTGCATACGTCTCCGCTGAGGGAGATAGACAACAGAGGGACAGGGAAAGCCACCAAAGTGTGCACTCACAAGACAATAGTAATTTAACTCAGAGAAGCACGACGAACAACAGCCAGCTACCATTAGTTGGCCAGACCAACGGAGAGGTGTCCGACTTGGGGTGGCAGGTGGGTCGGACGGCTGCCACCAATGACGTGCATGAAACAGATGACCTACAGCCACGGCTGGCACCTGGCACTGACATGGAGACAAGGTAAGTGATGTCACAATGCGTGTCAATGACAATGACATTAGCACATAAACAATATCTCCCAGTGAATGCTTTTATAAATGCACATGATTACAGTTCATTGTTTCATGTCTATCTGTCACCGTCCCATACACACCCATATGTCTATAGTTCACTATACCATACATAACTATATGTCTGTAGTTCACCATCCCATTCACACCCACATGTGTATTGTTGATAGACCATCCACACCCGCATGCATATAGTTGACCGATCTATCCACATACACATGTCTATAATTGACCGATCCATCCACACACACGTCTATAATTGACCGATCCATCCACACACACGTGTCTATAGTTGACCGATCCATCCGCACACACATGTCTATAGTTGACCGATCCATCCACACCCACATGTCTGTAGTTAATCGACCCATCCACACCCACATGCCTATAGTTGACCGAACCATACACACCCATATGTATATAGTTGACCGATCCATTCACACTCACATGTATATAGTTGACCGATCCATACACACCCACACGCCTATAGTTGACTGACCAATCTCTAATCACAAATCTATAGTTCACAACCTCATCCACAACATCATGTGCTTAGACCGCTATATCATCTATATTTGAACACACAGATACAGAGGGGGGGGGGGGCAGAGAGATTGAGAGAGGGAGGGGAGAGAGAAAGAGAGTTGGAGAACGAACGAACACTCTTTATTTTCAAAAGCCCGTCTGACATTCTGGTCTTCTTCTCTCTTGCCTCTCATGTGTTATTTCATTCAACATCACTTATGAAGCTAATTTTAGACCACTCCCGCCCCCCGCCCCCCCCCCCCCCCTCAAATAAAAAAGAACAATGTGTCCGCGTGGCAAGCAATAAATAATGCAAGACTCACTAAAGCAATTGTTAACATGGCGATTAAAGATACTTACAGAATGTGTAACGTACCATACGTATGGATATGTTTATTAGCTACTTGTCGTTTGAGATAATTTTCCATTATGTTTTGTTTTTCTTCTTAGGGGGGCATGTAGTCTGTACTGAGATAGTGTTCAAACGGGTTGTGACTGTATAAATAGTGATTGGTGGTGTCTTTGATTTCTTGTGGAAGATTGTTCTACAACTGAGCGGCAGAGTATGCTAAGCTTGTTTTATATAAGTCTATCCTAGGCTTCGGAACATGAGACAGAGAGAGGAGGAGAGAGGGAGAGGGGAAGGAGAGAGGGAGAGGAGGAAAGAGGGGGAGAGAAGGGAGAGAAGGGAGAGAGAGACAAAGAGATAGAGCTAGGGAGAGAAGAGTGAGAGTGTCAGCAACCGATGTTTCAGGCATCATAGGATTACTTCTCTCGCACCACACAAGGAACTTGCAAGTCGTGTGAGAGGAAATGGATGATACATTTTATTTGCCGTTGGCTCTTTACATTTACAAAACAGTCGCTATCAAATCACACACAAAGCCACAGAATTGCCTATCACTAGTTTCCTAAGCCTATTGCTAATCTCTATCTACTTGGCTACAGAAACCCCTATCGACACTAAACGGTGCGCTCGCTAAGAAGTCAGTCCCCAGTCTGATTCTTCTCCTCGCGTGGCTACACAGCACGCGGAAGGACCTTGTGCGTCCTTCGCCTTTTTGCGTGCTGTCACACTCAGCACGCTTATAGAAGCCGTCTCCTATTGAGTGGCAATCCACTTCTCCGTGGCTATCACGTAGGCGTGATACTGCCGTGACCAGAGTACTAACTATCTGGTCGACGCCTCCGTGTCTCATGAGAGAACTAGTTAATAGTCCCCCTTCCCATCACCTACCCTGCCCTCATACCGGGGCACTGTGTTACCTCTGATCTGCTTGAGGTTGACCACTCTTCCCGGTGGTCTTCTATCTTGAGGCAGACCTCAGACCTCTATACTTCAGTCTTTGACACACACCCTCCCCTCCTGTGTTGCGTTACCAACTTTGACTCGTTGGTTGTGACGCAAGAGTTTTCTAAAAAATTAGTGTATCTATTTTTTTTGTCAAAGACTGCTGATAACCTGGCTTTGGGTAACTCAATAGACTTCTACTGACTATTGTCACAATGTAGTATCACTTTACTTGGCTACTGGCAATCGCCACAAACTTGTCTGGTTGGCGTGAGCCCTCTTCTCAATCGCAATATTATATTAATTAGAGGTATGTCTGAACCGGACCATTGTCTTATAAGACCTGCCCTCAAATAGTAAATTAACTCACTACCCATACAAAGTTGACTTTCTTAGGGTCAACACATGAATTGCTTCATGTCCCCCATATAATATTAAACAACCATTACACAAGCTGTGTGCGACAGGCTTTACCTATCTCGCTTCCGCGTGTAAAGTTATCTTTCACTGTTAAGTTAGTGTTTCGTTGTCTATTGTGTCCCCTGACCCGGAGTTATCTCCCTTTGATCTACCGAAAATGTATGCAATTTACATGTTAGTTTTCCTGGATGTTTGCGTGTTTGGATCTAACTAATAGTATAATCTACCTTCTAACATGTGTGTTTATTTATAATATGTATGTAAGTTAGTTTTCAAGTGCCATAATTCGGTTAAATGTGGCCACAAACCAGTGTATAACACTAATTCGTGACTACGTTTCCGTCTTATGAGACTTAAAATACTTTCTCTAAGATCTACACTAAACTACACACAACACATTCAAGACAGCACACTTTCAACATTGAAAGCAAACATTTGACGCAGACAAAAAAAAAATCGCGCTGAGCGGCAGAAAAAATCCGCTGACTGATCTCACTCTCTCTTGTATATTTTACATATGCTCTCACTTTTACACTTCTGTCACACATCTTTTACCTTCACAATTATTTAAAAACCTTGGAGTGACACTGTACAAGTTTGGCTCAGTTTGAGAAAGTTGAGCTTCATGACTGTGCGTAAATTGCTGCACGAGTCATGTATTTACAACATATTTACATGTAAGAATAAGGGTTGATGGTTTGTACCCTGGTATTATTAACCACTATATTCTACTGAAATAATACTCTAAATACTGAAATACTAATACTAGTTCTATAAATATGTATTTAATGTGTTACCTACTTTAATCTAATTTAAGGGAAGTAATCTAACTATTTAAAATGAAATTGATGTGAGATGAGTTATGTAACTAACTAAAATGGGTAATATGGAATGTAATAAATTATGTCCCTTTCTAACATGGGTAATGTGAAATGTAATACATTATGTCCCTTTCTAACATGGGTAATGTGAAATATAACAAAATTATGAATAATGTTTTTAAATGAAAAAAAAAAATATATGATTGATATTTTTACTCTAAATGGTGTAAATGATGTATGTTTATTTGTATAATTCTTTTATCCTATCCGGTGTAAATAAATCATAATATTAAATGAACAAGTTTGTTAAATGGACTGGTTCATTAAGATGGCATGAACTCTAGTGAAATGAACTAAAGTGAAATGTAACAAACTAAATGGTACTATTACTATCTAAACTTTTTATCCTAGTTTATAATTAGATGTTATTACGTTTAAATTACTATCCTAATCTACTTTTAAGCTAAGTAAGTGGGTAAATTAATGATCTATCTAAACTACTAAAAAAAAATGAAAACTATTATATTTCCTAAATCTAAATGTATCTTAGAGTGACCTAATCTAACTATAATTTATCACTATATTAAAACGTTATAATACATATCACAATGAGTCTATATATACATGGTATTTAAATACCTCAGGTTAGTCGTTGCCCTAATGTTTAGAAATTGCTTTCATTGGCATAGTATATATACACAATTATCCTGGGTATATTAAATACATTACACAGTCATACTTGTGTCCTATGGGTATTGCACCTGTAGAGTTTGCTGGTGTCTTAGACAAGTATTTTCGTGTCTATTATTTATGTACTGTTCTGACACTGTTTTTCCCTGCTTAACACAGATGATTCACCGGAACACATATGGAGCTTAGTATGTAACGAGCTGTCTTAGTTCACAAGGTGATATACTGGTTCACGGAGTACAGTTCTTATTTTGCTGTCTACGGACACATAGTAGTTCACTGTTCTTAGTACCTAGTTCAGAACATAATGTCTATGTATTCATAAAATATTTCATATAGAATATTCTAATGTACTAATTTAACCTCTATTACTCTACACTCTCATGTGGGATATCTGGTATTTCTACCTCAGATGGTCGACTAAGGGTATCTGCCAGAATGTTGTCCTTACCCTTAATATGCTCTATACTAAAAGTATAATTTTGTAGTATTAACGACCACCTGTATATACGGTCATTCCGATGCACACCACTTTGTATGACCGTGATTGGGGAGTTGTCTGTCTGGACAACGAAGTGAACACCCGCTAGAAATCGATGCAGCTTCCTCACCGCATAGATGACGCTTAGGGCTTCCAATTCTGATATGGAATATCTGGACTCAGCAGGTGTGATCTTGCGGCTCACGTAGCAAATCAGGTGAAAGATGCCATCATAAAACTGGCCTAGTACTGCAGCGATGGAGATCCTGCTGGCATCTGTCCTAAGATAATAAACGAGCCTAGGATTAGGCAAGCGGAGGATTGGTACATTACTAAACAGGATTTTCAATTTTGACAATGCAGAAATTAATAATGCATCTTTGACATCTAATTTTACAGATGCTTTTAAAACATTTGAAAATACACTTGTAATTTCCGCTAAGTTTGGTATAAACTTGCTATAGTAATTTACTAAACCCAAAAGGCTTCTGACCTGCTTCTTTGTTGTTGGCATGGTCAGGTTCATAATTTTGGTAATAATTCTATTGTCAGTTTTTAGTTGACCTTGTGAAATGACATGACCCAAAAAAATCAATTTCTGGTAGGCCCAATTCAACTTTGCTCGGTTTGACAGTGAGACCGAAGAGTCGCAACCTATCGAAGACATATCTTAGTTTCAGTAAGTGTGTTGTCCAGTCATCTGTATGGACACATATATCATCTATATACGTCACTGTATTCGTCACTCCATGAAGTAGATCTCTAGTTAAGCGTACGAAAGTGGCAGGAGCGTTTCGAAGTCCGAAAGGAAGAAAACGCCAC
>OY992890.1:104349507-104354507 GCA_963921405.1 Cepaea hortensis
CTACGATTGTCCACATACCCACTGACTGGCTGTGTTTGTTGAGATGTTTCTATGTGCTACGATTGTCCACATACCCACTGACTGGCTGTGATTGTTGAGATGTTTCCATGTGCTACGATTGTCCACATACGCACTGACTGGCTGTGTTTGTTGAGATGTTTCCATGTGCTACGATTGTCCACATACCCACTGACTGGCTGTGTTTGTTGAGATGTTTCCATGTGCTACGATTGTCCACATACCCACTGACTGGCTGTGTTTGTTGAGATGTTTCCATGTACTACGATTGTCCACATACCCACTGACTGGCTGTGTTTGTTGAGATGTTTCCATGTGCTACGATTGTCCACATACCCACTGACTGGCTGTGCTTGTTGAGATGTTTCCATGTGCTACGATTGTCCACATACCCACTGACTGGCTGTGTTTGTTGAGATGTTTCCATGTGCTACTATTGTCCACATACCCACTGACTGGCTGTGTTTGTTGAGATGTTTCCATGTGCTAATATTGTCCACATACCCACTGACTGGCTGTGCTTGTTGAGATGTTTCCATGTGCTACGATTGTCCACATACCCACTGACTGGCTGTGTTTGTTGAGATGTTTCCATGTGCTACTATTGTCCACATACCCACTGACTGGCTGTGTTTGTTGAGATGTTTCCATGTGCTACGATTGTCAACATACCCACTGACTGGCTGTGTTTGTTGAGATGTTTCCATGTGCTACTATTGTCCACATACCCACTGACTGGCTGTGTTTGTTGAGATGTTTCCATGTGCTACGATTGTCCACATACCCACTGACTGGCTGTGTTTGTTGAGATGTTTCCATGTGCTACGATTGTCCACATACCCACTGACTGGCTGTGTTTGTTGAGATGTTTCCATGTACTACGATTGTCCACATACCCACTGACTGGCTGTGTTTGTTGAGATGTTTCCATGTGCTACGATTGTCCACATACCCACTGACTGGCTGTGCTTGTTGAGATGTTTCCATGTGCTACGATTGTCCACATACCCACTGACTGGCTGTGTTTGTTGAGATGTTTCCATGTGCTACGATTGTCCACATACCCACTGACTGGCTTTGTTTTTTGCGATGTTTCCATGTGCTACTATTGTCCACATACCCACTGACTGGCTGTGTTTATTGAGATGTTTCCATGTGTTACGATTGTCCTCATGTCCACGGACTGACTGTCTGTGTTTGTTGAGATGTTTCCATGTGCTACGATTGTCCACATAACCACTGACTTACTGTCTGTGTTTGTTGAGATGTTTCCATGTGTTACAATTGTCCTCATGTCCACGGGCTGACTGTCTGTGTTTGTTGAGATGTTTCCATGTCTTACGATTGTCCACATACCCACTGACTTACTGTCTGTGTTTGTTGAGATGTTTCCATGTGTTACAAGTGTCCTCATGTCCACGGGCTGACTATCTGTGTTTGTTGAGATGTTTCCATGTGTTACAATTGTCCTCATGTCCACGTACTGACTGTCTGTGTTTGTTGAGATGTTTCCACGTGCTACGATTGTCCTCATGTCCACGTACTGACTGTCTGTGTTTGTTGAGATGTTTCCATGTGTTACAATTGTCCCCATGTCCACGTACTGACTGTCTGTGTTTGTTGAGATGTTTCCATGTGCTACGATTGTCCTCATGTCCACGTACTGACTGTCTGTGTTTGTTGAGATGTTTCCACGTGCTACGATTGTCCTCATGTCCACGTACTGACTGTCTGTGTTTGTTGAGATGTTTCCACGTGCTACGATTGTCCTCTTGTCCACGTACTGACTGTGTTTGTTGAGATGTTTCCATGTGCTACAATTGTCCTCATGTCCACGTACTGACTGTCTGTGTTTGTTGAGATGTTTCCACGTGCTACGATTGTCCTCATGTCCACGTACTGACTGTCTGTGTTTGTTGAGATGTTTCCACGTGCTACGATTGTCCCCATGTCCACGGACTGACTATCTGTGTTTGCTGAGATGTTTCCATGTGTTACAATTGTCCACATGTCCACGGACTGACTATCTGTGTTTGTTTAGATGTTTCCACGTGCTACGATTGTCCCCATGTCCACGGACTGACTATCTGTGTTTGTTGAGATGTTTCCACGTGCTACAATTGTCCACATGTCCACGGACTGTCTGTGTTTGTTGAGATGTTTCCACGTGTTACAATTGTCCACATGTCCACGGACTGTCTGTGTTTGTTGAGATGTTTCCATGTGCTACAATTGTCCTCATGTCCACGTACTGACTGTCTGTGTTTGTTGAGATGTTTCCATGTGCTACGATTGTCTACATGTCCACGTACTGACTGTCTGTGTTTGTTGAGATGTTTCCACGTGCTACGATTGTCCACATGCCCACTGACTGGCTGTGTTTGTTGAAATGTTTTCACCTGCTACGATTGTCCTCATGTCCACGTACTGACTATCTGTGTTTGTTGAGATGTTTCCACGTGCTACGATTGTCCTCATGTCCACGTACTGACTGTGTTTGTTGAGATGTTTCCATGTGCTACAATTGTCCTCATGTCCACGTACTGACTGTCTGTGTTTGTTGAGATGTTTCCACGCGCTACGATTGTCCCCATGTCCACGGACTGACTATCTGTGTTTGTTGAGATGTTTCCACCTGCTACGATTGTCCTCATGTCCACGGACTGACTGTCTGTGTTTGACCCGTGTCCAGTTCCAGAGGGCGGCCCGCTGTGGCTACACTATCGCCGTGATGGGTGTCTACTGGACCACGGAGTGCCTGCCAATTGCCGTGACGTCACTGCTGCCCATCGTCCTGCTGCCCGCCCTGGGGGTGTTGTCTGCCAGAGACACATCCGGCTCCTATTTCAATGTAGGTCAAGATGGCTACGTGTTTGCTAGAATTATTGTGGAGAAGCCCGGCGTCTGCAGCTGCCCATGTTGATATTGTCTAGTGTGTCCTCTCATCTCTGCTACCTTCTGTGCTTCTGTGAGTGTCGATCAGTGCCCGTGAGTGTATTTCTGGCATCATCATTAGAGCCAGTGTTACTGTACTTCTAACACTGGAGAGGCTAGATTTGATGTTTGCATCATTTTCTCTTTTGTCTATCTCTCTTTCAATCTCCATCAACTCTCTACCTTTCCATGTCCTCTCTCTACCCCTCTTCCTCACCTCTCCCTAGTTTTCCCAGTCGCTCTCGATCTATTTCTTTCTCTCCCCCTCCCCCTCTCTCTCCTTCCTCTACCTTCTTTCTCTGTCCACTCTCTACCCGTCACCCTCGACCCCTCACTTTCTCAGTCACTCTCACACTCACTCTTGCTCTCTCTCTCCTCCCTCTCTATACCTCCCTCCCTCTCTTCCTCTCCCCCTGTATCTTTATCTCACTCTCCCTCTCTCTCTACCTCATTCTATCTCCGGCTCTTTTCAGCCTCTCTCTCTCTCTCTCTCTCTCTCTCTATCTCTCTCTCTCTCTCTCTGTGCACTATTGATGAATGAAAGATGAGTGATTGGAAGGGCCGAATGTAAGACGGGCCTGCGTGCCCAATTTGCGACCCTTTAAAAATAAAGGTTAATCAAATCAAATCAAATCCTTTTCTACCTCAATATTCTAGATAGAAAAACCAATGACCAAGTACTACAAGAGACAAATGAAAATCGTAGATTGATTAGAGAAATTAGACGTAGACAGTCAAAATTTTTTGGACATGTTATGAGAAGAAATGGACTGGAGAACTTGGTGACAGCTGGCAAGATCGAGGGGAACAGACCAAGAGGAAGACCGAGAGGAAAATACCTGGATGGCTTGGCCACATGGCATGGACGAGACAGGAACACTGAGCTGATCCACGACTCTGGTGATCGAGTGAAATGGCGAATCATGACCGCCCACGCTTTCCGGCATGGCACATGATTGATTGATTGATTCTAGGCCCAGTGTAAATATCTTTTTTTTTTTTTTTTTAGCATATCCTTTACAGGACTTAGCTGTCAACACCAGCATCTTTCAGCTGTATGTTGATCTCTTGGCAAGATTACGCTCAGTAGTTTGCCATTGCTTTCTGAGCGGCCGGCTCACATACCCCGTAAGTTACCGATGCGATTCGAACCACTGCTGATTTGAACAGTCATCACGTTACCGACGAGAGTATACGAGATTACGGAGAAAAGTCATAACCTCTAAGCCACGAAGCCGGCTGTAAATATCTAGTTGTCCATATTGGCATGTTAAATCATTCGCGTGGCGCCCTACAACACGGCCGTGGTCACATAAAACATGAACCTATTTATGCAAACCATATTTCTGTTTATCGAGTACTCAAACTGTACCCCTCACCCAGGACACGTCCATGCTGTTTGTCGGAGGGTTACTGGTGGCAATCGCCATCGAGGTCTGGGATGTCCACAAGAGGATAGCGCTGCTGGTTCTCCGGATTGTGGGCGCCGAGCCTCGGTGGTGAGTCTCGGATAGACTTCCTTGTGTGTGTGTGTGTGTGTGTGTGTACGTATGTGTGTATGTGTATATGTGTGTATACGTATAATTAAGTGTGTATGTGTGTGTTTGTTTTTGTGTGAATGTATATGTGTAGGTATGTGTATGTGTGTATGTGTATATGTGTATATGTGTGTATGCGTATGTGTATGTATGTATGTATATGTATGTGTGTATGTATGTATGTGTGTATGTATGTGTATATGTGTATGTATGTGTATATGTGTGTATGTATGTATATGTATGTATGTGTATATGTGTGTATGTATGTATGTATATGTATGTGTATGTGTGTATATATGTATATGTGTGTATATGTGTATGAGTGTATGTGTGTATGTGTATGTGTGTATGTGTATATGTATATGTGTGTATATGTATGTGTGTATGTGTATATGTATATGTGTGTATATGTATGTGTGTATATGTATGTATGTATGTATGTATGTATGTATGTATGTATGTATGTATGTATGTATGTATGTATGTATGTATGTATGTATGTATGTATGT
>OY992890.1:104362007-104414507 GCA_963921405.1 Cepaea hortensis
CAGAGTTAGTGACCACATCCTGATGCTCAACCCTCGAGGTTCAGGCCAGAGTTAGTGACCACATCCTGATGCTCAACCCTCGAGGTTCAGGCCAGAGTTAGTGACCACATCCTGATGCTCAACTCTCGGGGTTCAGGCCAGAGTTAGTGACCACATCCTGATGCTCAACTCTCGGGGTTCAGGCCAGAGTTAGTGACCACATCCTGATGCTCAACTCTCGGGGTTCAGGCCAGAGTTAGTGACCACATCCTGATGCTCAACTCTCGAGGTTCAGGCCAGAGTTAGTGACCACATCCTGATGCTCAACTCTCGAGGTTCAGGCCAGAGTTAGTGACCACATCCTGATGCTCAACTCTCGAGGTTCAGGCCAGAGTTAGTGACCACATCCTGATGCTCAACTCTCGAGGTTCAGGCCAGAGTTAGTGACCACATCCTGATGCTCAACTCTCGAGGTTCAGGCCAGAGTTAGTGGCCACATCCTGATGCTCAACCCTCGAGGTTCAGGCCAGAGTTAGTGACCACATCCTGATGCTCAACCCTCGAGGTTCAGGCCAGAGTTAGTGACCACATCCTGATGCTCAACCCTCGAGGTTCAGGCCAGAGTTAGTGACCACATCCTGATGCTCAACCCTCGAGGTTCAGGCCAGAGTTAGTGACCACATCCTGATGCTCAACCCTCGAGGTTCAGGCCAGAGTTAGTGACCACATCCTGATGCTCAACTCTCGGGGTTCAGGCCAGAGTTAGTGACCACATCCTGATGCTCAACTCTCGGGGTTCAGGCCAGAGTTAGTGACCACATCCTGATACTCAACTCTCGAGGTTCAGGCCAGAGTTAGTGACCACATCCTGATGCTCAACTCTCGAGGTTCAGGCCAGAGTTAGTGACCACATCCTGATGCTCAACTCTCGAGGTTCAGGCCAGAGTTAGTGACCACATCCTGATGCTCAACTCTCGAGGTTCAGGCCAGAGTTAGTGACCACATCCTGATGCTCAACTCTCGAGGTTCAGGCCAGAGTTAGTGGCCACATCCTGATGCTCAACTCTCGGGGTTCAGGCCGAAGTTAGTTACCTCAAGTATCACCACTCCAGGTTGAACGGCTAATAGCAGCGTTACAACTATTAATTTAATATTATATTGCTCCCAGTGCCTGGGTAGCCCATCAGGCGTCAGTACGAAGAGTTTAAAATCTTTAAATTAAAGCCAGCCAGCCAGCCAGCCAAGCAGCCAGCCAGCCAGTCAGTCAGTCAGTCAGTCAGTCAGTCAGTTAGTCAGTCAGTCAGTCGCGGTTCCAACTTCACGGCACCTTGTTGTCCCCATTATGCTCCGTTCCTATGCCAGTGAATATCACACAAAATGCTCCTCACTGTCCAATGTGAAAAGTGGAAGAGACAGGAATCTCGGCAAACCAACAGCCCACACAGTACACTGTGCATAATGCCGCCACTAGAATGCCAACAAAAACGTCCTCCACGAAAATTACAGTTTATCGTCGATGGAATCGACAGTCATCAGAAAGACTTCATTGACCCGGGTTTTCTCACATGGCTCGGTATCTTTCCACAGGGCGACCCGCCGAAAGTGCCGCACAAAGCTCCAGCCGCCACTCCCAGGAGTCTCCTGAATAATGCACTCGTGAACAAAAAATCAGTCAATTCATCAACAGCCGGTAGCCATTGTTCCGAACACGCAGTTCACTGTGTAAACAAAAGCGGACAGATGTAAAAGC
The DNA here is from genome assembly GCA_963921405.1 of Cepaea hortensis. Classification (NCBI taxonomy): domain Eukaryota; kingdom Metazoa; phylum Mollusca; class Gastropoda; order Stylommatophora; family Helicidae; genus Cepaea; species Cepaea hortensis. Next base: position 104,363,737 of record OY992890.1, read on the forward strand.
ATTCCACATGAATTTCACAGCTCACAGAGTCGCGCCACACACTCACTCATTAGCAGGGCGACGGAACCATATACTACCAGTCCAACATGAGGCAAATGCGAAATGAAAACCGCAGCCACAAGGATAAATACTCCAGAGGCCGTAGCGGTTCAATGCCTAACCGTCATGTTGGAGACCGGAAGCCATTTTTAAATTGAATGTTTGCACTACCATTTACTATAAGCGGGTTTGTTTGAGTCAAGAACCAACATCACAGCACTCGGGACATTCTCATGTCCCATTTTCAACAGTCAGCGAAGAGTCCCAATACTAGTAGTACCAGCTGCATTTTGATTATGTGTACGCTTGGTCTTTAATTTGATTACTGAGTGTCGGTCGTATTCTTTGGTCACTGCCCGCAGCACCATTCTCTCCAGATCATGGTGATCTATCTGCTCTCCCACACTAAACACACGGCCTCAAACAACCCCGACCACATCTGCCTCAGTCTGCGTCAACATCCCACCCTCTCATCCCCCCCCCCCCCCCGCCCAGCGCTGCAGCCTCATCCTGCGTCAACAGCCCACCCAGCGCTGCAGCCTCATCTTGCGTACACTGCCCACCCAGCGCTGCAGGTTAAGCCTGCTCTGCTCTTTTCAGAAATAAGACTTCGGCGGAAGCACCTTGAGTCTGGTCGCAGTTGTTGGCAAAACCAGAAAGTGTATCACACACGTACAGGCTGGCGTGTCCCTTGTATCACATACTGATACATACAGTCCTGCGTGTCGTTTGTATCACATACTCTTACTTACATTGTGCTTCCCATGATGTGTATCCCATACTCATACATACAATCATGCGTGTCCCTTGTGTTTTACGGGATCACCTGCACAGCTCCATTCTGTATGCGCTCTAGTTTCATCAGCTGACTCTTTGACGCTGGGGCGTCCAAATGCAGCCCAGTGACCGAGATAATCAGATGTTGACAGAGCATGAATAAGTTATCAGATGTTGACAGAGCATAAAATAAGAAACGGGTCTGTATGATATTAAAGAAATAGGCCTAATCATTGTATTGCTCAAGACACGCTGTGCAAATGATTTGCTATAGGACAGGTGACATTTGATGGTTGTAATGTTTACCTAAGATGTATCTGTTGTGCTCAAGTGACCGCTCTCATATTCTCTACCACAGGCAGACGAGAGAAGACGAAGTGGATTTGGAGCTGCAGAAACGGAAGCGGAAAGCCGAGGCCGAGTTTTTGCGCCTGGGCAAGGCCTTGTCGCTGACAGTGGCGTACGCCGCTAACATCGGAGGGATCGCCAGTCTGACGGGGACGGGGCCCAACCTGGTGTTCTTTGCCGCTGCTCAAAAGTAGGTTAGCTATTCATGACTCATTTTCCCTGGGCATAGATTGGAGACTGTTGACAATGATGTTGACAAAGAAATACGAACAACATAAAATAACACAAAGTAATGTTGCTTCACAGAACAGAATTACGAAACATACATGACGATGCGGCGACTAGCCTTCATCAGCAAACAAATACATACAGAACACACAACATATAAGCACGGAGAAGACCCTCCGGTGACTACATTCAGGCATAAGGACGGGATGGGAAGAATAAAAAGATGAAAAAATTTAGAGCAACGAAGATAACATAAAAATTTGGGAAAAAAATGTTGCTACTTATCTCAGAAACCTGTATTACTAGCACAGATGTCACCTTTATCCTCTTTTGTACACAACCGTGGGAGTCTGGGGGTCAATGGAGGTGATACCAGGGTAGTGGGTGGTGACGGTTCAGTGAGAATACCAGGTAAAAGAGTGAAAATGGCACACGAATAAAAGGAAAACAAGGAAATATCGCACGACATACATCACATAACGATAGACATCTCACAACGACAGACATCATTTAACGACAGACATCTCACAACGACAGACATCACATGATGTTCTTGTTGTTCTCAAGGTCATGTAGGACGTGGTTGTCAGGCTAATATTGATGTCCTTGTTGTTCTCACGGTCATGTAGGACGTGGTTGTCAGGCTAACATTGATGTCCTTGTTGTTCTCACAGTCAGGATGTTTGAGGACGTGGTTGTCAGACTAACACTGATGTCCTTGTTGTCCTAATGGTTTTGTAGGACGTGGTTGTCAGGCTAACACTGATATCCTTGTTGTTCTCAAGGTCATGTAGGACATGGTTGCCAGGCTAACATTGATGTCCCTGTCCTCACGGTCATGTAGGACGTGGTTGTCAGGCTAACACTGATATCCTTGTTGTTCTCAAGGTCATGTAGGACGTGGTTGTCAGGCTAACATTGATGTCCCTGTCCTCACGGTCATGTAGGACGTGGTTGTCAGGCTAACACTGATATCCTTGTTGTTCTCAAGGTCATGTAGGACGTGGTTGTCAGGCTAACATTGATGTCCTTGTTGTCCCCTCTGCCAGGGTGTTTGAGGACGTGGGCCTGCGGTCTCCAGTGACCTTCAGCACTTGGATGGTGTACGGACTGCCCCTGTCCTTGCTGCTGGTCATCATTATGTGGTTGTGGATGGTCATGATCTTCCTTAGATGCAAGTAAGTGCCAATCATCTCCCTGCATCTCTGTAGTCAGTACACACACAGATGCAAGTAAGTGCTAACTATCTCCCTGTATCTGTATAGTCAGTACACGCAGATGCAAGTAAGTGCTAACTATATCCCCGTATCTGTATAGTCAGTACACACACAGATGCAAGTAAGTGCTAACTATCTCCCTGTATCTATATAGTCAGTACACGCAGATGCAAGTAAGTGCTAACTATATCCCTCTATCTGTATAGTCAGTACACACAGATGCAAGTAAGTGCTAACTATATCCCTGTATCTGGATAGTCAGTACACGAAGATGCAAGTAAGTGCTAACTATATCCCTCTATCTGTATAGTCAGTACACACACAGATGCAAGTAAGTGCTAACTATATCCCTCTATCTGTATAGTCAGTACACGCAGATGCAAGTAAGTGCTAACTATATCCCTGTATCTGGATAGTCAGTACACGCAGATGCAAGTAAGTGCTAACTATATCCCTCTATCTGGATAGTCAGTACACGCAGATGCAAGTAAGTGCTAACTATATCCCTGTATCTGTATAGTCAGTACACGCAGATGCAAGTAAGTGCTAACTATATCCCTCTATCTGGATAGTCAGTACACACAGATTCAAGTAAGTGCTAATTATATCCCTGTATCTGGAAAGTCAGTACACGCAGATGCAAGTAAGTGCTAACTATATCCCTCTATCTGTATAGTCAGTACACGCAGATTCAAGTAAGTGCTAACTATATCCTTGTATCTATGTAGTCAGTACACACAGATGCAAGTAAGTGCTAACTATATCCCTCTATCTGGATAGTCAGTACACGCAGATTCAAGTAAGTGCTAACTATATCCCTGTATCTATGTAGTCAGTACACACAGATGCAAGTAAGTGCTAACTATATCCCTCTATCTGTATAGTCAGTACACACAGATTCAAGTAAGTGCTAACTATATCCCTGTATCTATGTAGTCAGTACACACAGATGCAAGTAAGTGCTAACTATATCCCTGTATCTATGTAGTAAGTACACACAGATGCAAGTAAGTGCTAACTATATCCCTGTATCTATGTAGTCAGTACACGCAGATTCAAGTAAGTGCTAACTATATCCCTGTATCTATGTAGTCAGTACACACAGATGCCAGTAAGTCCCAGTTATACATGCTCTAACACGACACACACAGATGCCAGTAAGTCCCTCTTATACATGCTCTAACACGACACAAATAGATGCCAGTAAGTCCCTCTTATACATGCTCTAACACGACACAAATAGATGCCAGTAAGTCCCTCTTATACATGCTCTAACACGACACAAATAGATGCCAGTAAGTCCCTCTTATACATGCTCTAACACGACACAAATAGATGCCAGTAAGTCCCTCTTATACATGCTCTAACACGACACAAATAGATGCCAGTAAGTCCCTCTTATACATGCTCTAACACGACACAAATAGATGCCAGTAAGTCCCTCTTATACATGCTCTAACACGACACACACAGATGCCAGTAAGTCCCAGTTATACATGCTCTAACACGACACAAATAGATGCCAGTAAGTCCCTCTTATACATGCTCTAACACGACACAAATAGATGCCAGTAAGTCCCAGTTATATATACTCTAACACGACACACATAGATGCCAGTAAGTCCCAGTTATATATGCTCTAACACGACACACACAGATGCCAGTAAGTGCTAACTATAGCCCTGTATCTATGTAGTCAGTACACACAGATGCAAGTAAGTGCTAACTATATCCCTGTATCTATGTAGTCAGTACACACAGATGCAAGTAAGTCCCAGTTATACATGCTCTAACACGACACAAATAGATGCCAGTAAGTCCCTCTTATACATGCTCTAACACGACACAAATAGATGCCAGTAAGTCCCTCTTATACATGCTCTAACACGACACAAATAGATGCCAGTAAGTCCTTCTTATACATGCTCTAGCACGACACAAATAGATGCCAGTAAGTCCCTGTTATATATGCTCTAACACGACACAAATAGATGCCAGTAAGTCCCAGTTATACATGCTCTAACACGACACAAATAGATGCCAGTAAGTCCCTGTTATATATGCTCTAACACGACACACACAGATGTCAGTAAGTCCCTGTTATATATACTCTAACACGGCACACACAGATGCCAGTAAGTCCCTCTTATACATGCTCTAACACGACACACACAGATGCCAGTAAGTCCCAGTTATACATGCTCTAACACGACACAAATATATGCCAGTAAGTCCCTCTTATACATGCTCTAACACGATACACACAGATGCCAGTAAGTCCCAGTTATACATGCTCTAACACGACACAAATAGATGCCAGTAAGTCCCTCTTATACATGCTCTAACACGACACACACAGATGCCAGTAAGTCCCAGTTATACATGCTCTAACACGACACACACAGATGCCAGTAAGTCCCAGTTATACATGCTCTAACACGACACACACAGATGCCAGTAAGTCCCAGTTATACATGCTCTAACACGACACACACAGATGCCAGTAAGTCCCTCTTATACATGCTCTAACACGACACACACAGATGCCAGTAAGTCCCTCTTATACATGCTCTAACACGACACACACAGATGCCAGTAAGTCCCAGTTATACATGCTCTAACACGACACACACAGATGCCAGTAAGTCCCAGTTATATATACTCTAACACGACACACACAGATGCCAGTAAGTCCCAGTTATATATGCTCTGACACGACACACATAGATGCCAGTAAGTCCCAGTTATATATACTCTAACATGACACACACAGATGCCAGTAAGTCCCAGTTATATATACTCTAACACGACACAAACAGATGCCAGTAAGTCCCAGTTATATATACTCTAACACGACACACACAGATGCCAGTAAGTCCCTCTTATACATGCTCTAACACGACACACACAGATGCCAGTAAGTCCCAGTTATATATACTCTAACACGACACACACAGATGCCAGTAAGTCCCAGCTATACATGCTCTAACACGACACACACACAGATGCCAGTAAGTTCCAGTTATACATGCTCTAACACGACACACACAGATGCCAGTAATCCCTCTTATACATGCTCTAACACGACACACACAGATGCCAGTAAGTCCCAGCTATACATGCTCTAACACGACACACACAGATGCCAGTAAGTCCCTCTTATACATGCTCTAACACGACACACACAGATGCCAGTAAGTCCCTCTTATACATGCTCTAACACGACACACACAGATGCCAGTAAGTCCCTCTTATACATGCTCTAACACGACACACACAGATGCCAGTAAGTTCCAGTTATACATGTACTTTCACGTCATTTCCCGTTAACCAATAAGGCAAGCCCACACTGAAACCATCTGGGACCTGAGATATGGTTGTCTATGAGCACGATGACAGCCTCGCTGTCGGTGCTGGAGACAGATTCAGACTGCAGACAGAGACACGTCACTACCTGTCTGTCCACTGTCTGTCCAGTCTGTCCACAATCTGTCCTCTCTCTGTTCCCAAATGATCGATGCTTTATGGTTTGTGATTGCCGTTAAGAGGGCAAGGGCTGAAGTGTTCTATAGTCAACCATACGTGTGGTCTAGACTGGGTTGGGTTTGTGTGGTTGATACTTGACAGAAGACACCGCCCTGATTGTTGGGTTTGTGTGGTTGATCCTTGACAGAAGACACCGCCCTGATTGTTGGGTTTGTGTGGTTGATCCTTGACGGAAGACACCGCCCTGATTGTTGGGTTTGTGTGGTTGATCCTTGACGGAAGACACCCCTCAGATTTTTGGGTTTGAGTGGTTGATCCTTGACAGAAGACACCGCCCTGATTGTTGGGTTTGTGTGGTTGATCCTTGACGGAAGACACCGCCCAGATTATTGGGTTTGTGTGATTGATCCTTGACGGAAGACACCGCCCAGATTGTTGGGTTTGTGTGGTTGATCCTTGACAGAAGACACCGCCCAGATTGTTGGGTTTGTGTGGTTGATCCTTGACGGAAGACACCGCCCAGATTGTTGGGTTTGTGTGGTTGATCCTTGACAGAAGACACCGCCCAGATTGTTGGGTTTGTGTGGTTGATCCTTGACAGAAGACACCGCCCTGATTGTTGGGTTTGTGTGGTTGATCCTTGACGGAAGACACCGCCCTGATTGTTGGGTTTGTGTGGTTGATCCTTGACAGAAGACACCGCCCAGATTGTTGGGTTTGTGTGGTTGATCCTTGACGGAAGACACCGCCCAGATTGTTGGGTTTGTGTGGTTGATCCTTGACAGAAGACACCGCCCAGATTGTTGGGTTTGTGTGGTTGATCCTTGACAGAAGACACCGCCCTGATTGTTGGGTTTGTGTGGTTGATCCTTGACAGAAGACACCGCCCAGATTGTTGGGTTTGTGTGGTTGATCCTTGACAGAAGACACCGCCCTGATTGTTGGGTTTGTGTGGTTGATCCTTGACAGAAGACACCGCCCTGATTGTTGGGTTTGTGTGGTTGATCCTTGACAGAAGACACCGCCCTGATTGTTGGGCCTACTCCAGCTCTGTAGTCATAGAGTCTCTGGTTGTACAACATCACTATAAGACAGTACAATATAAGTTGACAGTACAACATCAGTTCACAGTACAATATCATCCATCATTTGATAGTAAAACACCAGTTGACAGTACAACACCATCAGTTGACAGTACTATTGACAGTACAGCATAAGTTGACAGTACAGCATAAGTTGACAGTACAACATCAGTTGACAGTACAACATCACCAGTTGACAGTACAGCACCATCAGTTGACAGTACAACAATCATCCATTTTCCTCAGGGGAAACTGCAGCTGCTGTAGATGGGGGACCACGTCAGACAACGAACAAGTACAGAAAGTCAATGCAAAAATCAGAGACGAGTACCGCAAATTGGGTCCAGTCACGTGAGTTCATCAGATTGTCCGTCATCACGTTTACTACTGTCTTCCTGTATGTCTGTCTACTTGTATCTCTGTCTCTCTGTATGTCTGTCTACTTGTATCTCCGTATCCCTGTATGTCTGTCTACTCGTATCTCTGTCTCTCTGTATGTCTGTCTACTTGTATCTCCGTATCCCTGTATGTCTGTCTACTAGTATCTCTGTCTCTCTGTATGTCTGTCTACTTGTATCTCCGTATCCCTGTATGTCTGTCTACTAGTATCTCTGTCTCTCTGTATGTCTGTCTACTTGTATCTCCGTATCCCTGTATGTCTGTCTACTAGTATCTCCATCTCCCTGTATGTCTGTCTACTCGTATCTCTGTCTATCTGTATGTCTTTCAACTCGTATCTCTGTCTATCTCTATGTCTGTTACACTGACTCCATCTTGACGAGGTAGAGGAACATGCATGTTACAGTGAATCCAAGAGTTATGCCGACGGTAGCGCAGCTACTGGTAGGGTCTCCCTTGTCGGACATGTCAAGGGATAGGGATCAGACGAAGAGAGAGACATACCTTGCTGCCTTGTACGTAGACTGGGGACCAATATGCTGCCTTGTAGGTAGAATGGGGACAAATCTGCTGCCTTGTAGGTAGACTGGACACAAACCTGCTGCCTTGTACGTAGACTGGGGACCAATCTGCTGCCTTGTACGTAGACTGGGGACCAATCTGCTGCCTTGTAGTTAGAATGGGGACGAATCTGCTGCCTTGTAGGTAGACTGGACACAAACCTGCTGCCTTGTAGGTAGACTGGACACAAACCTGCTGCCTTGTACGTAGACTGGGGACAAATCTGCTGCCTTGTAGGTAGACTGGGGACAAATCCGCTGCCTTGTAGGTAGACTGAGGACAGTCACAGACCGGGGAAAACAAACCCAAAATTATGCTTCTGGAAGTCGGATGTGCTGAGTCCCAGGCTGGACGAAACAGTCTCACGTGACTGATTTGACGATGACACGTGACTGGCTTGACGATGACACGTGACTGACTTAACGATGACACGTGACTGGCTTGACGGTGACACGATTGCCAAGGACACTGGAAGTGACTGATCTCGTGGAGTCCCTCAGGCCAATGCCAATGGGGGTTCCGTGCGTGCGTGCGGGTGTGCGTGCGTGTGTGTGTGCGAGCGCGCATGTAAATGTGCATATAGAAGTATACATGTATGTACGTACGCTAATAAGTATGTGTGTTTATGTTTGTGTTCATGCATGTAAGTGAGTGGTAGTGAATGGGTGGATAGATATGCAGATATGTGTAGATTCAGGAATGCATGCCACACATTTAGAGAACTGATCAACTGAGGTGTTGTTTCTCTGCCCACAGATATGCCCAGGGCAGTGTGATCGTCAGTTTTGTGACCTTGATTCTGGCCTGGATAACACGAGACCTGGGGGGAGTGGGAGGATGGAACAGCTGGTTCCCTGGAGGGTAATGTTTCTTCGTATTGTTTCAATACATATATTTCATTGTTTCAATACATAGATTTCATTGTTTCAATACATATATTTCATTGTTTCAATACATAGATTTCATTGTTTCAATACATAGATTCCATTGTTTCAATTTGTACGGAGACATAGATTGCATTGTTTCAATACGTAAGGAGACAGAGATTCCATTATCCATGAAACGCGACTTTGGTAGTACTGTCTCAACCCCCTACCCTGCCAGTCACGCACGTCATGATCCATGTAAGGAACAGATGCCTGGTTCGTGTCCTAGTAGGTGTCAATGGACCCGACGATGAACACAGAAACATTGACAGCTTTAGACACATGGCAACTCCATCTTCTGCCTCGCATCCCCAGGCGAGCACAGACCCGCAGCCCACTCACGCCCAGCCCACTCAAACCCAGCCCACTCACACCAAGCCCACTCACGCCAAGCTCATTCACACCAAGCCCACTCACGCCCAGCCCACTCACACCAAGCCCACTCACACCAAGCCCACTCACGCCCAGCCCACTCACACCAAGCCCTCCTATCGTGTATCACTGCATGCAACCCCCTGCAAGTCCTGGCCATATTGTGATTCTCCGTCTATAATTCTGTTCTCCTTGTGCTTTAGGTTTTCCTGTATATTTATTGTTGTGTGGGTCCCAACGAAAGGACGTTCTAGTGATACTGCCAGCAGATTGTCACAGTGTCTGACCCATGCAGCGCCACCGTGACCCATGTAGCCCCACCGTGACCAAATGTAGCCCCACCGTGACCAATGTAGCCCCACCGTGACCCATGTAGCCCCACCGTGACCAATGTAGCCCCACCGTGACCCATGTAGCCCCACCGTGACCCATGTAGCCCCACCGTGACCCATGTAGCCCCACCGTGACCTATGCAGCGCCACCGTGACCCATGCAGTGCCAGCGTCTTTCCCTCAAGGCTTGAGTCGCTAGGATGTGTCTAGATGTCTTCATGTGCTCAACTTTGGTGATTCTATCGTGACATCTTGGACATGTTGGACAAATGATCAACACACCGAAGATATGACCAACAACCAACACACCGGACAGAAGACCAACACACCTGACAGAAAAACACCACACCAGAAAGAAGAGCAACACACCGGACAGACGACCAACACACTGGATAGTTGAAAGGCTGAAACGAGACAATTCATGGATGGGTCGGACGGCAGATAATGTCAGGCAGATCTGCAGTCTTACCAATATCAAACCTGGCAAGGAATGGCTGTCTGAGCCTCCAGCGCTTAATGGCATCTTCGCCTACATTGTCACGCTTGACAGGAGTGCAGAGAGCAGAATCCCGCTGCCGTTAATGAGAGGTCATTGTCACGCTTGACAGGAGTGCAGAGAGCAGAATCCCGCTGCCGTTAATGAGAGGTCATTGTCACGCTTGACAGGAGAGCAGACAGCAGAATCCTGCTGCCGTTAATGCAAAGGTCATTGTCACATTTGACAGGAGTGCAGAGAGCAGAATCATGCTGCCGTAAATGAGAGGTCATTGTAATGCTTGACAGGAGTGCAGAGAGCAGAATCCCGCTGCCGTTAATGAGAGGTCATTGTCACGCTTGACAGGAGTGCAGAGAGCAGAATCCCGCTGCCGTTAATGAGAGGTCATTGTCACGCTTGACAGGAGTGCAGAGAGCAGAATCCTGCTGCCGTTAATGAGAGGTCATTGTCACGCTTGACAGGAGTGCAGAGAGCAGAATCCCGCTGCCGTTAATGAGAGGTCATTGTCACGCTTGACAGGAGTGCAGAGAGCAGAATCCTGCTGCCGTTAATGCAGAGGTCATTGTCACGCTTGACAGGAGTGCAGAGAGCAGAATCCTGCTGCCGTTAATGCAGAGGTCATTGTCACGCTTGACAGGAGTGCAGAGAGCAGAATCCCGCTGCCGTTAATGAGAGGTCATTGTTACGCTTGACAGGAGTGCAGAGAGCAGAATCCCGCTGCCGTTAATGCAGAGGTCATTGTCACGCTTGACAGGAGTGCAGAGAGCAGAATCCTGCTGCCGTTAATGAGAGGTCATTGTCACGCTTGACAGGAGTGCAGAGAGCAGAATCCCGCTGCCGTTAATGAGAGGTCATTGTCACGCTTGACAGGAGTGCAGAGAGCAGAATCCCGTTGCCGTTAATGCAGAGGTCAACGCGCTCAAACATGAATATGTTTCCGATGTGCTCCTCTATACAGATTGATCTGTTATACAGTTGGTAGTTATTACAGATGTTATCTCTTAATGTTGATAGTTCTTAGGGATTCTTAGCAAAAGCTAATGGTCGACGTTTGGTGCAGGAGAGCCTGGCGTATGATGACACAACATCTAGCTTAAGAATGGAGGTGGAGGTGGTCAATGCAGCTTTACGCTGGATAGAGAACATGATACATACACACATTGTAATTGTAACTGACTTAGAAAGCATGCTGAGGAGGGTGAGGTCAGGCAGGCTTCGTGCAGAGTGGCTTGCTTCGCTTCGGAGGTCACGGGTAGCAAGCATCACCTGGATCTTTTCTCCGGAGCATTCCGGTGTGCTGGGGAATGAACAGGCGGACATATTGGCTGGCTCGGCAAAACTTGGTGGAGTATTGATGCATGACAAGGCAGACGTGGTTGTGGCCTTGTGGGAGCACGTGTACACCTCGGAGGAGCAAATGGATCATCATAATCTGGTAAGAATGAGGCAGCCAGGTGTGACGAAGGGATCTGGCCGATGCTCGACGCTTAGAGGAAAGGCGAGACGGACATATAATCAGATTGCTACTGGAACTATTAGTGTTGGAACTCTTCGCTGGCTGCTGAGGATGGGGACGGAGTATCACAGGGTGAACATGGCCTGGCTGTGTATAGTTAATGGCTGACATCAATATAATTGACAAACTCCTCTCTTGTTGTTATTGTTGTGACGCGTGAGCAACCCTGGATACCTAAACCCATTCGTGCTCACGCGTTCACTAACTTTATTTCCCCATTAGTTAATGAATGCGCAGCATTCATTAACTCTCTAACTACTAACCTAAATCCCTTACTGTTATACACCTCCCCTTCTTCAAGAAGACTTTTTCTCTGGAAAAGTCTCAACTCTACCCCTTAAACGCTTACTCCTACTGAAATATTGAAATATTTCTTCTTCTATACCAAATCTGTCCAACAAATCCTCAACATATATTTCATAATTCAAATCTCATCCCTCTATTTGTGACTCTTCCTCATAGCAAACCACTATGAACTTCTTCTTCGTTTCTGACTCTTCATAACATATATTATTTACATATATCCTATTGCCATGCTATTGGTACAGCATTCATAACAATTACATGCAAAATGTCCAAATAGCACGATCAATAATTTCGGCTCGACACAAACTTATAAAAGTAAACGAGCAAAGTTCAGAACTGGAACGGCAGAGAAATGACGAAGCCAATTGTCATGTTGAAGATTTTGAAACGTAATAACATTTAATAAGTTCTCACAGTCAGTTTGAGATTTTCTATCAATTCTATCCGTACCTAGGTGCTTGTTTTTGCCAAGCGGGACCTAGTTCTATTTACAGGAACTCATTGATACTCAACACTAACCTGCTTACATAGATATTGTACCTTCGTATCTTCCATTGCCCTTCTGTCGTTCTGCCTGCAGTTCTCCTTTGCCGCTCTGCACGATATAAGTCTAGGTACCCCGTAAGTTATGTAGCGACACGTTGTAGCAAACCCTGTATATCTTCCTTCCTTGCTATCTCCGTCGCAGCCACTGTTTCATGTGCCAACACTATTCTACCGCCAGTATTTGCATTTCACGGCCAGCTAGTACCTTCCCAATCAATCTCCTTTTCTGTTGATAACTCACGTCACTCTCCTTTGTGTTCTTTATCAACAGTTTCTTGTGGTGTTTTCCTCTATGATTTTATACCGCATTTTTCGATGACGTCATTCTGTCTAAACGCCATGTGGCAGTATGCCCCCCTCCCTTTTAAAATGATGTAATCATTTTTTTACATCAAGAGAATTAACCTGACACATAGCAGTGCAGACACAATGACTTTTATCGGACTAGCAATATGCTATGGACACCTATCGATTACCCACAAAATAAAAAAAATATATATAACGGGCACGCCCTCTAATCTACACACCAACGGTAGACGTCGTGTATACAGCCCATGGGGAGGCTGTACTAACTAATCATAAAGATCAGTCCCTCATTTGTCCCTAAGGACAAGCGTCCTTCTCTAGGTCAAAACCTGGAGTAAGGGGACGTGAGGAATAAACAGGTACCAGTTGCATTTACTAGTGTCTTGTAATCATCTGTGCAATTGTCCCGACTGCTATGTTGTGAATCTTAATTTCATCAAACGGGTAGGTGAGGTACTAGTATTATGACGTCATAATTTTAGGCGTAGTCGAGGTAAACGCTCCCTAGAGACGTCATCATAAACTCTTTGTGTAGGTGTGGCAATAACAACCGAGTGACAATATTATTTAACGGCGTATTTCATAATGTGGTGGCTATACTTGGCAATGGCGATCACAATGAGAATTGAAAAATCTATGACCCATCATATGTATCATTAAGTACTAAATATGAACAATAATAATAATAAGAATATGTAACTACTTAACTCTATGAACTGAAATTATGTGAAAGAAAAAATCTATATATAATTCTATGCTACGCATTAGCAATAAATTAATAATTAATTAATGAAATGAATAATGTTACTCAAGTAGTAACCAATGAATAATTACACAGTCAGGCACTTCATTATAGCAATGAATTATCATGGCACAAGAGTACAATGTTGGTACATATGTTGTTTCGCGACAACCATGTCCATTTTCATCGACTGTATCATTGTTTAACACATATACTCTCATCAAGAGCAGGTTTCGATCCACGAAATAGCACTATATCAATGATTATCGCGAATATGCTGTAATAATATGACATAACATCATTTTAGAAATACAAACGATTTCCGATAATCCAGAAGTGTTCAGGTATAGTTCATCAATTACAGCGCACATGGTCAATCACACTCGATTGTGCAGTGTCACTTGTCATGGCGAACAATGTCCCTGCCAAAGAACGAATTAAACAACCCAAGTACATATCCGAATAACACTAATAAATTTTACATACTTCGCAATTTGTTGTTTTCAACAGTAATCTACCTGGGTGAATGTATGCAACATATGTTAACCAGCCTAACGAAAATCCAAATACGAACGCAGACAATAAGTAAGAAAATATAACATACATAATTTTTTTTAGAGACGACTAAGAAGATCTGCCAAATTATTGTCTTTGCCTGGAATGTGACAGATATCAAATTCATAATCCTGTAACAGAAGTGACCATCTATGAATTCTGGAGTTCTTTGGATGACCAGATTTAAAGATCTGCAATGGTTTATTGTCAGAAAGAACTAGGAATTTTCTCCCAAGAAGATATCTAGAAAACTTATCAATGCTCTCAATTAACGCTAAAGCTTCCAGTTCGGTAATTGCATAATTTCTCTGAGTATCTGATAGTTTCTTACTGAAGTACAGAATAGGATGCAATTTACCATCATGTATTTGAAGTAAAACAGCTGAAATTGCATGAAAACTAGCGTCTGTTTGTAAAACGAAATATTTAGAGATATCAGGCAATTTAAGAATAGGATATGTGCTGAACAGAGTTTTGATCTGTTGTAATAATTTATCATGATCACCTGTCCAGATAATTTTCGTTGGTTGACCTTTTTTTAGAAGTTCAGAAAATGTTGCCGTCATATCAGCAAAGTTAGGAATAAATTTCTGATAGTAATTAATGAGACCCAACAGACTTCGAAGTTCCTTCTTAGTGGTAGGTGGTTTAATATTTAAGATCTTGGTAACTACTTGTGGATCAGTTTTACGGAATCCGTCAGAAATTCTATGACCAAGGAATTGTATTTCAGTGAAACCTATTTCTATTTTGCTAGGTTTTGCTTTCAGACCATGTTGTTGTATTCTCTGAAATACTTGTTTTAATATTTTAACATGTGTGTCAATGTCAGAAGTATGGATACAGATATCATCCATATATGTAGCAACATTAGAAATACCATGTAGTAATTTTCTCATCATACGCATGAATGTGCTTGGTGCATTTTGTAACCCGAATGGAAGATATGCCCATTCATACAAACCTAAAGGAGTACTAAATGCTGTAATATGCATGGAATCTTCATCCATGGGGATTTGCCAATATCCTTTAGTAAGATCAATCTTGGAAAATAACTTAGAGTTTGCCATGCCTTCAATTAGTTCATCGATATTTGGCATTGGTTCAGCATCGAGGAGTGTTAACGCGTTCACTTTCCTGTAATCGACACACAAACGTAGTGAACCATCTTTTTTCTTCACAATGACTACCGGAGAACAATAATTTGAAATGGACTTCCTAATTATACCACTTTGATCAAGTTCAGATATTTCTGCTGTAATCTTATCCAGATAATGTAGAGGGATAGGATATGGTTTCACCTTTACTGGAATATCAGATAGTAAAGTAATTTTGTGTTTAATAAGTGATGTTTGCCCAGGTTTATCAGAAAAGATTGTGCTAAACTCTTGTATAGCTGAAATAAGCTTATCTTTATCTTGTGGTGGTAGTTTGTTATTAATTTGTATTGCTTGCCAATCCTTATCACTGTTAACTGTTGGTGTTGGTATTTGTTGTGTAATAGCGTCTTCTTGTTGTTCGTTGATAACCCAGCAAGCTGCTGCAACTCTATGTGGTATTTGTTGGTTATCATACGGAGTGTCAGTGTCACGTGTAACATAAGGTTTTAGCATATTAATGTGGAAAATTTTATTTTTTCCTTTTACCTCAATGACATAATCGACGTCGCTAACCTTTCTGATGACTCTAAATGGACCCTGCCACGAAGTAACAAGACAATCCCGAGGGTCGGGAAGTAACAGTAACACGTTGTCTTTTTCTTTCAAGACTATTGTCTTGGCCTTTCTATTGTCGTATTGCCTATATTTCTCTCCTGCCTTCTCAAGTGCTGATTTAGCAATTTGACAAGCTGTCATGATTTTATGTCGCAACTGCGTAACCATTTCATATGCTTCTCTTTTAGGGTGGTCATATGTTTTGTTAGTCAGCATGTCATTGTATAGCATCAATGGACCACGAGGATTGGCTCCGTACACGAGCTCAAATGGAGAAAAACCAGTACTAGCTTGTGGTACCTCCCGGTATGCAAATAATACTGCAGGCAATAGAATGTCCCAGTCTTTCGGACGTTCAGCCGCAACTTTTGCTAGGGTTCGTTTAAGGACCCCGTTGTAATTTTCATTTACCCCATTCGTCATTGGGTGCCACGGTGAACTAAACACCTGTGGAATACCCAGCACTTTCATCGCTGCTTGGGTAGCCGCAGATATAAACTGACTACCTCTGTCTGATAAAATGTATAATGGAAATCCTATCCTACTGAAAATCAATAAAAATGAATCTAGGATGGATCTACTAGTGATGTGTTTGAGCGGGATAGTCTCCGGCCAACGAGTACATAAATCAATCATGGTTAAGATAAATCGATTACCACGATCAGTAGTAGTGTTAAGTGGGCCCACAATATCCACAGCAATCTTTTGAAATGGGCGTGATGCCAAATCAGTTTTCTGAACATGAGCTGTAGGGTGTTTGCCTTTTTGTGTGGTTCTTTGGCACAATGAACACGAACGAACATGATTTGTGATATCTTTGGCGTAACCAGGCCAATAAAATTGTGCTAACAACCTATGAGTAGTCTTAGCAATGCCCATATGCCCCGCAAATGGCGAATCATGTGCCAACTTCAGTGCTTCGCTACGATATTTGGTTGGTAGCACTGTTTGTAAACACAATGTTGACCCTCTGTTGTATTGTCTATACAAAATATTATTGTCTAACACAAATTTCCAATCACCATTTTTAGCTTGTTTCGAAGGATTGTTCATGTTATTAAAACAGATTTTAAGAGAAGAATCTTGTTGTTGTTCCGTAGCTAAGTCCGCAGTCAGTGTTATAGTATTCTGAACATTGTCACTATCAGTCTGAAAAGATGAAGAATTGTCCTTATCTTCTTCTTCTTGACGATGCACTTGTGCTCTTGTGACAGCATTTGTTGGCGTGTTTTCAATCTCCCATTCAATTGCCTCTTCATGAGTGCGATCATTTGCATTGGGTACGTTCCCAATGAGTAACCCGGCACAAGGATTTGGAAGTACTGCTGCATTTACTGTGCCTTTAAAGTATGGAGATTTTATCGTGATTGTGGCGATTTTATACCTTTCAACTGTGCCGCCGAAAGTTCTGCAGCCTACAGTTTTGCCTGCAGTTCTCCTTTGCCGCTCTGCACGATATAAGTCTAGGTACCCCGTAAGTTATGTAGCGACACGTTGTAGCAAACCCTGTATATCTTCCTTCCTTGCTATCTCCGTCGCAGCCACTGTTTCATGTGCCAACACTATTCTACCGCCAGTATTTGCATTTCACGGCCACCTAGTACCTTCCCAATCAATCTCCTTTTCTGTTGATAACTCACGTCACTCTCCTTTGTGTTCTTTATCAACAGTTTCTTGTGGTGTTTTCCTCTATGATTTTATACCGCATTTTTCGATGACGTCATTCTGTCTAAACGCCATGTGGCACCTATCACCAAAATAAACTCTTGTATAGGTATCTATTATACCTCAATAACATTTAACACATATATATAATAATCATAACACATATGGGTACCTTTTTGAAATACTTCTTCTTCTCTTCATAAGCAATCCGCTTAAACCCTCTTATCACGATCTCAAAATTTCAAAACGCCGTACTCTTTTGATACTAACTCCCTATTGTCATCACCAACATTACTAATTCTCCACTTTCAATCAACCTGAGAACACTCGCACATGATAGGAAGACAAGGAATCGGTGCGCACCGGAGATTCAAAGAAGTAGAACTCTTTCTCAAAAAAAAAACCACACTCACCTAAATCACACACCTTTATCCCCCTATGTCATCTGAGACTTTATGTAATAAAGTCTAAAACAATTATATCTTCTACAGTACCACTTATTATGGTAACAGTTTATGCTGCTATCTACAGCATCAAGTACCAACCATCAAAAGTTTTATTCACTCCCAAATGTCTATATATTACAGACCTCTTTCTCCATTATACACATCACCTCACATAATTAATCTTCTCCTATACCTCACTCAGAATTCCCTTTTAATCTTGCCGAAAATTTCAGCGACCCCTTAATGTCCATTTATTATGGGCATATCTACTAAAACCTCTACTTATGCCGTTATCAACAGCAACAATATACTGCCCCTGAACTCATGTCTGTGACTGCTTGCAATCAACGTTATTTTATCACAGTCCATATATCACGGACCCCCCATGTCATTTAATCTATGTTCTCTGTGACCACAGCACTCTACCCTGACAATTGTTTATTTCTCACTATCGTACTTACCCCCCTTTTCTATTGTATCCGAATATATAAAAACATGGATTCAATTCATGTTTTACTATTTGTCTTCACACTGTCTGGCGTAGCACGTTACCCACTTCTTCTTCTATAAGCCAGTAATCTCGTGTCTCTTATGAAAGTACATCATGGCTGTAAATCCATGTTCACTTCTGACCCCATAGAAACCATGTTTTATACTTTCCCCACATTTACCCCACTGCGTTAGTCACGTTAATCTTTTCTTCCCCAATATGGTACCTAATCCATATATATTCAATCAATGCTGATTTAATGCATCTCCTATTTTTAACTTCCCCACAACCATTTTATTTGTGTAGTAACCCCGTCACTTAAGTATGGCATATGTTTCCAATAATTCATAGCCGCTGATTGTCACAGCAATCTTGCCAACAGAATATACTCATGAACTTATTATTCACAAAGAGAATGTGTCTCTCTACTAGTCCTCAGTAGTTTATTAACTCTTTTCTGAACGAAGGGTCCTAAATAAAGCCCCATGTATTGCCTTTATTCTAGACAAAAACTTAACTAATTTCTAACATATTTATAAACAAGGTAATTCTTATTCAACATACAAGACAATTCAAGTTAAAATATGAGTCAACCAAAATAAAACAACAGGATGTCATACCCCCCAGGTTTTGAACTGTTTATCCCCAACAATAAAACATGCATCAATTTAAATTAAAAGAAAATATCTAATGTTATCTACCACTACTGGTCTCTTTTACGGACCAGTAGTTTGTACGCAAAAGATTAAAAACACAATAATCCTATTCTAAATCAAATAGTGACAATCATTTTACAGGACCAATTCAAGCAAAAATAATATAACATACCATACATATTCAACCAACATTGGTCTCTTATACTAACCAATGAAATACATCTATTCACCCAAGTTATGCCTATTCCGTTATTCTTATAACAGTAATAAAAACGCCCAATGCTAGGCCAATTAACCTGCATTAATCCCAATATATATATATATATATATATATATATATATATATATATATATATATATATATATATATATATATATATATATTAGCTGACCCGGCCCGGCTTCGCCCAGGCCCTGGAGGGGATCTATCTATCTATCAGTCTGTCTGTCTGCTTGTTTGTCTGTCTGTCTGTTTGTCTGGCTGACCCGGCCCGGCTTCACCCAGTCCCTGGTGGGGAGCATCTCATTTAATTAATATAAGTAGTCATATAAGCTCTCCCGTTCCCGACTATCTGTCTGTCTGTCTGTCTGACCCGGCTTCACCCAGTCCCTGGTGGGGAGCATCTCATTTTATTCATATACGTAGTCATATAAGCTCTCCCGTTCCCGACTATCTGTTTGTCTGTCTATTTGTCTGTCTGTCTGTCCCGGCCCGGCTTCACCCAGTCCCTGGTGGGGAGCATGTCATTTAATTCATTCATATAAGTAGTCAAATAAGCTTCCGTTCCCGACTATCTGTCTATCTATCTGACCCGGCGTGGTTTCGCCCAGCTCCTGGCGCACAGTAACTTAAAAGAATGTCCTTCCACACACCATTCATTATTTTTAATGAAAACTGTTTTTAATCACCGACATGACAGTTGATAAGTTTTGTAAGCAGAAAAAGATAGGTTAAAATGTTATGCATAATGCATTATTTTTATGCAAACTTTAAAAATACCTTAAAGATTATATCATTATTTAATATAACTCATATGCCTAAAAATAACTATAGACAAAGAGTTTAACAATAGTGCAGGTAAGTCCAACAATATGACTATAAAGTATATAGAAATGTTATTAAAAGTTATGCCCCTTGAAATAACTTTTCTAGAGTGAAGTCCCCCTGCTATATAGACATTATATAATGAAAATGGAAAAGTAAATGTTATTAAATAAGTAGAAGATTTTACATTAAGAAATTATTATAGTCGGTTGCACAGGAATGAAAGGAAGACGTGTAGAAAATTTCATCTCAATCGGATGTACCGTTATCGAACGCATCCAAGACCCACAAACCCACAAATATACACTCTGTCTTATATATATATATATATATATATATATATATATGTGTGTGTGTGTGTGTGTGTGTGTGTGTGTTACCTACAGACCAATTCTTAACTTAGAACAATATCTGTTCTTTCAACAAAAGTCATTAATCAACAAATGACCGTACTTTTTCTGGAAGTCAATCATTGATTATCTCCCCTCATAACATTCTATCTTTTACAAAACTAACTCCTAACGCATCACAATATTTAGAATATAAATCTAAACAACCGTTGTAAACTACAGGTCAAATCACTTCACCTAGTACTAGTGTGGCGACTATCTCAATGTTACCTCAATGTACCAGCAGTCATCTATCTACCAATAGAACCCGTGGCTCGGCACACTAGTTGTTTCCCCTAGATTTGCACCAAGAATTACCACAACTTCCTAATCATTACCGTTAACTACGGTATCTCCACCCTCCTACGACCAGCAAAAAATTATGTCTATTTACTATAGACCTCTCACCAATACATCTACCTACTGTACCAATAACTAATTCTACTTTTAAGTTTCTCGTCTACCCGACGCAATTAACTAACGTATCATTACTTTCCAACATCTCACTACAACTACTCTAAGCTATCCACAAGTCTCTTCTAGCGTTCTTACACCACGATGATATTTAGACTAGTCACACTTATCGGAACACGTTCTCTAGTACTCTATTTGTAATACTCTGACATTCATTTAGCTAATCATTTTCTCTTGCTTACCTCACTCATCTTTCACTGCTATTCCTATTTGTCGGGACTCTATCAAAAACAATAAACAACACCACACATGACTAACGAGAAATTTCACTTCGACTGGGCAAACCATATTATCTCAATTCTCTCTATTAGGCAATCTTGCTTCGATATGTCTCTCTCTTCCAACACTACTAAATCTGTTTCTTGAAACATCATTCAAAACGTTAACTCTCTTTCCGTCAGCCTGTCATACAACTTTCATTAACTCTGTCTAACGTCAGATATTCTAACCAAAAGACATCACCAATCTCTAATCATGTTCTTTCTACCTCTCAATTTTCATATACTCAGTTACTCTATGCTCTACGTTTTATCAACGTCCCTTATCAGCCACTCTTCGCATTTTCACACGGTATTCGTACTTTATGTTTGCTCAGACAGTGATACACAACCTTGCTCTCATCTCACGACTATTCTCGCATCGCGACAACCTTACATGCCCATACCATTACTTCAAAAAAAAAAAAAAATTTAGACGCCAATTCAACATTCCAGCAATCACTCACCACAGTCTAAGCGTGTCGATCTCCTCACTTTCACAATTCAACTACTTTCTTACTTCATTCTCAATCATCATAATGCCACTATTCTCCGTTCTACTTAATTCTCAACGTCAAACTACTCTAACAGTCAACTACTCACTCACTTTATCTTAACCTCCTCATCACTTCATAACAATGATTTACTTCTTCGCGCTATTTTCAGTCGTACTACCCTATCGGTTACTATTCTATGACTCCTTTATCTCTCAAAATAACCTATACAATACATCAATTCTTGACATCACAGATTACTTATACTATTTTCCACAGGAACACCACATTTGAGTCGAAATCTGAGCCTTATCAAACTTGAGTTATTCCACACAACAAAATATCCAGTCTTCACGTATTAGTTAATTCTTATTTAAATATAACCATGGTCTTATCGACTTCATGAGACTTCTAGCCCCATCCAGCGACGATTCAT
Source organism: Cepaea hortensis (assembly GCA_963921405.1). Taxonomy (NCBI): domain Eukaryota; kingdom Metazoa; phylum Mollusca; class Gastropoda; order Stylommatophora; family Helicidae; genus Cepaea; species Cepaea hortensis. Next base: position 104,386,038 of record OY992890.1, read on the forward strand.
ACTTCTGCTGTTCTCGTTTTCTACTTTCTACTAAGCAAACATCTTTCTTTTTGGAAGTATCTTCTCTCTCTCTCTCTCTCTCTCTCTCTCTCTCTCTCTCTCTCTCTCTCTCTCTCTCTCTCTCTCTCTCTCTCTCTCTCTCTCTCTCTCTCTTGGTATTCGTCTCTTAGCCTTCCCTACTTTCCTGTCATATATACTGGTATCTTGTTCTAAAGAATCTCCAAGCAAAACTCTGTCCGTCTGTCCACCAGCAAGCACACCGTATGAGGAAACATCACGCTTCAAGTCAGGATCTGCTCGTAGTGCAATTCTCTCATTCTCTGAATCATCAGTATCTATAGTTGTTTCAGCATCACGGTATTTACTATAATATGCGGCAGTAGAAATATCTTCTCCATAACCTGAACTCTCACACCTAATATTTCTACACCATTTAGGGATTAATTTAATGTCTATACCTGAGGAACTTGACATAGCAGTACCTCTGTTAACTATCATACTACTATTCCCTTTTCTAATACTTTTCCTCACCTGTCTTTTAACATCTTTGGTACTTGTCTGCCTGTCTTCTGTCTTGGGTTGTTCAAAAACTGTACCACTCTTTGTCACTTTATCAATCGACGTCTGAGTACTCTTTTCCACATTACTGTCTGGTTGCGTCTGTGTCTCTCTTTCTTGTCTGACACAAAAGACTGAAGATACCTCCTGACTACCCAAAATCTTATCTATGTTTCTTTCTCTGTTATTCAACTTTGCTACCGAATATCGCAACTGTCTGATCTGAAACCAGTTCTCTCGCAAGGCTTTTGCATTTTCACTCTTTGAAGGCCAAGACCACTGTTTCCTTTTCTGACCATTTCTAATTCCTATATGTCTCTGTGTCTCACTCTTATCTGCTTTCATATTTATATAGCTAATAACTTTAGTATTGTAGCCACACTGGTTATCATTCCTATTGACCAGCTGCCATCTATTGGACTTGCCTACACCATAATATCTCCTACCTGTCTCGTGCTCCGTTCGTTCAGACGTCTGCCTCTTTATCAATTCTATCATAGACGAAATTCTATCTACGTCCATTTTTAAGCCATCCATCAACTCTGTCACACGTCCTAACTTCCTATAAAAGACTTCCATAGTGGCTCACCACACCTTTATGATATAAAGCCTTGTTGTTTTCAATACGTAGGCAGCTTTCCTATCGCTAGCACATACTCTGCAAAAGGTTACTCAAAGCCAAATCTTTAAAAAAAATGCATCAGGTTTTCAATTCTTCAATTCTATCTTAAAACAAATAATTATACATATATGCCTACTCCTTAACTAATTTAAATTAAACTTCGCTTACTCAGCCAACATTGTCCTTCGGTTCCACAAACTTCAAACGGACAGGCAATGACTTCCAGGGCCTCTCAGGATGCTCGAGCAAAAACGTTCCCAAATCAAGCAGTTGGAAATTTTAACCTAACATTTAACAATACCTGCTATACTTGTAGTCCTGTCGTTTGTCCAATCGTTTTTCTTCTTCGAAACTGATGATCTGCCGTTGTAGAAATTTTAGAACAATTCCAGCGTCTCACAGAGTATGGTTGTCGTCCAATCGAAAAAAGAATGAAGGAGTATGACGCCCAATCGACAATTATTTGACGGTTGTTGTCCAATCTAAAAAAGAATGAAGGAGTATGACGCCCAATCGACAATTATCTGACGGTTGTTGTCCAATCGAAAAAAAGAATGAAGGAGTATGACGCCCAATCGACAATTATCTGACGGTTGTTGTCCAATCGAAAAAAAAAAGAATGAAGGAGTATGACGCCCAATCGACAATTATCTGACGGTTGTTGTCCAATCGAAAAAAAAAGAATGAAGGAGTATGACGCCCAATCGACAATTATTTGACGGTTGTTGTCCAATCGAAAAAAAAGAATGAAGGAGTATGACGCCCAATCGACAATTATTTGACGGTTGTTGTCCAATCGAAAAAAAAAAGAATGAAGGAGTATGACGCCCAATCGACAATTATCTGACGGTTGTTGTCCAATCGAAAAAAAAAAAGAATGAAGGAGTATGACGCCCAATCGACAATTATTTGACGGTTGTTGTCCAATCGAAAAAAAGAATGAAGGAGTAAGACGCCCAATCGACAATTATCTGACGGTTGTTGTCCAATCGAAAAAAAGAATGAAGGAGTATGACGCCCAATCGACAATTATCTGACGGTTGTTGTCCAATCGAAAAAAGAATGAAGGAGTATGACGCCCAATCGACAATTATCTGACGGTTGTTGTCCAATCGAAAAAAAAGAATGAAGGAGTATGACGCCCAATCGACAATTATCTGACGGTTGTTGTCCAATCGAAAAAAAGAATGAAGGAGTATGACGCCCAGTCGACAATTATCTGACGGTTGTCTTCTTCTATCGCAGGAAAAGAAAAGGAAGAGCCTCTGGATTCCTCACTTCAATCGGTATTCTTCGTGCAACTGATTGTAGAAAAACGGAAAAACGAGCGTATTTGCTAGATTCCTCGCTTCACCCGTAGTCGGTTATATCAGACTTCTGACTTCTTTTCAGCGAAAAATGGCCCTTCTAGTCGTCTTCACCCTAATTGGGCCCGTCTGGATTTGAAATGGCAAAGTTCAAAAGTGATATCGCCCCGCTTGAGTGATCTTTTGATACGCCAGAATTCAGGGATTGCAGTTATGACCAATCTCGAATGGAGTAAATTTTCATAAATAGTAGACTTTCCTCAATCAGAGACAACGATCGAGAACAATGATCAATTGAGCCGACTCAATATAAACGTTGACCAACAACTCCGGACAGACAACCAAGGTCACCTTCAATGAACTTCAGACGCTAACGGTCAAATCGACAGCTCCAGCAAGACCAGATTTCTCGGCAGCATATCTGGAACATCAATATGTTTCGAAAAGAACGGCCAGGTCAACACAGGATTCAACAATGACGATGGCTGCTCTGTTCCACCACTCAGGCTATTATGTGTTGTGTGGCGGTTTTAACAACCATCAGCCCCATCATAAAGACTTGAAGATACGACACAAGTTGTTCCTCAAGAGTGTAGGACTTCAACACAACCTTCCATGACTTCTGTTGACTTCTATACTTCCATTTGGTTTACTTTACGATGACCTCTGTGATCGGTAGTGGCCGCGACAGCACGATTCAGAAATCCTGGTATCTTCGGCGCCAAATCAGGTCATATCACAGGGTGAACATGGCCTGGCTGTGTATAGTTAATGGCTGACATCAATATAATTGACAAACTCCTCTCTTGTTGTTATTGTTGTGACGCGTGAGCAACCCTGGATACCTAAACCCATTCGTGCTCACGCGTTCACTAACTTTATTTCCCCATTAGTTAATGAATGCTGCGCATTCATTAACTCTCTAACTACTAACCTAATTATAGGAATGTCTCGAATGCTGTGATGTCGGTTCCTAAATCAATCAATCAATCAATCAATGTTGATAGTTACTACAGATGTCATCTATTAATGTTGGTAGTTATTACAGATGTCATATATAAACTGTGTTGGTTAGTACAGATGTCATAAATTCATTGTAGTAGTTGACGCAAACTGATACTTGATAGTTTGAAGGTAGAATTATCATGTTGGTGTCTTTATGTCTCCCACACCAGGTATGTCAGTGACTCCACGCCCTCACTCCTGTTTGGTATTCTGATGTTTATTCTTCCGTCCTCTTTTCCATCGTCTGTCATTAGGCGTTGTGACACGGCAGGTAAGTTGGAGACAATATATCACAGGAGTTGTGGAACAACAGGTAATTTTCAGACAATATATCACAGGTGTTGTGACACAGCAGGTAATTTTCAGACAATATATCACAGGTGTGACACAGCAGGTAAATTGTAGAACAGTGGTTCTCAACCGGTGGGGAATCCCCCCCCCCCCAGGGGGGGGGGGGGGGGGGTTAGGGTTTCCAGAGGGGGGGATGAAGATTATTTCAAGATCGCATTAATACAAGAACCGATTACTTGATAATGTTTTTCATTTAATTCATACTTTACGGTTCTGTACGTCTCACCCCTTCTAAAATTCATTTGATAAAGTAAGTAGACCCACAAATCACGTTTTATGTGGACGTCTAGACTTGTTTTGGTATGTGCTTCCATTATTACGTATACTGTGTAGGGGCAGGAGCTGGAGGGCGGGGGATTTTAGAAATATGAAAGGGGGGGGGGGACTGACGTTGTGAAAATATGGTGAAGGGGGGCACGGGCCAAATTTTTAGGTAGGAAATACGAAAAGGGGGGGGGGGTGACGTTCTGAAAATATGGTTAAGGGGGGCACGGGCCAAAAAAGGTTGAGAACCACTGTTGTAGAGGATACATCAACAGCTGTGACTCGTGAGGTAAGTCATAGACAATACATCAACGGTTGTCATACATCGGCTAAATCGTTGACAATATTCCAGCTTCTTAGGGTCGGTGTGGTGGATCCTAAGAGATAACCAACATTTGCATTCCTACGAAGCAGAGACGGAGAGAGAGAGAGAGAGAGAGAGAGAGAGAGAGAGAGAGAGAGAGAGAGAGAGAGAGAGAGAGAGAGAGAGAGAGGAGGCGAAGAAGACGAGGAAGGAGGAGGAGGAATGTACACTGGCAGACTGATATAAAGTTTGCCGATATGTTACAGAAGAAGGAACGTACACTGGTAGACTGACATAAAGTTCGCCGATATGTTACAAGGGTTCCCTAGTGGTAGCCAAGAATATTAACACTGTAACTTACTGTTAGTTGTTGCATGTACTTTACAGGACGTCGCAGTCAACCCCAACCTTTTGTGGCTGTTTGTGATTTCTTGGCAAGTTTACGTTCAGTGGATTGCCATTGATTTCTGAACGAACGGCACTCATACCATTTTTAAAAACCCAATGCAAGGCCGTCTGCTGCCAAATCGCTCGCAGCTGTGTTTCGAACGCTGTGTGATTACGAATTGAGTCCGTAACTTCGCCAAAGAGCCGGTATGTAGTAAGAGAAGGATAAGGAGATTTGGCCTGAAAATGGGCACCTCATCCCGTAGTAAGAGAAGGATAAGGAGATTTGGCCTGAAAATGGGCACCTCATCCCGTAGTAAGAGAAGGATAAGGAGATTTGGCCTGAAAATGGGCACCTCATCCCGTAGTAAGAGAAGGATAAGGAGATTTGGCCTGAAAATGGGCACCTCATCCCGCAGACAACTTCAGCTGCCAAAAAAAAAAAAAAAAAAATCCAGCAAACACCAAGATTAAATGTACGACGCAATGTTCATAACACCGCAAGGAGTTTGAACCGAAAATGATCTACTTTCACCTAGCGGACTGAAGCAGGCAAAACGCGGCTTACAGGTGAAACAGTGCTGTTCCATGTCTGGCACTATTCTGAGGGTGAGCTCCCTGCCGAAATGGAACCCAGTCACCACCAATCCCCAACTCTTCAAGCCGTACAAACGTGAGCAACTCGAATGAGCAGGGTTTGACCAAATCAACTGTTACCAACAGTTTATTCGTTGACGAATATTCTTCAATATATCCCCAACTTTTGTATCTGTGACCATCTTTCTAAAGTGGTGATGAACCTGAGAGCCTTGACTTATTTACACAATCTGCCTGGTCTTGTTCTGTCCTGCCATGTCTCGTCTGGCTAGCACTGTCTTGTCTCGTCTTGTCATGTCCTATCTCGTCTAATCTCTTCATCAACTATCTCATCTAGTTATCTTGTCATGTCCTATCTCGTCTAATCTCTTCATCAACTGTCTCATCTAGTTTATCTTGTCATGTCTTATCTCGTCTAATCTCTTCATCAACTGTCTCATCTAGTTTATCTTGTCATGTCCTATCTCGTCTAATCTCTTCATCAACTGTCTCATCTAGTTTATCTTGTCATGTCCTATCTCGTCTAATCTCTTCATCAACTGTCTCATCTAGTTTATCTTGTCATGTCCTATCTCGTCCCTTCTCTTCATGTCGTGTCTCATCTAGTTTAATTTTATCATGTCCTATCTTGTCTAGTTTAATCTTATCTAGCCTCATCTTATCATGTACCATGCCGGAAAGCGTGGGCGGTCATGATTCGCCATTTCACTCGATCACCAGAGTCGTGGATCAGCTCAGTGTTCCTGTCTCGTCCATGCCATGTGGCCAAGCCATCCAGGTATTTTCCTCTCGGTCTAACTCTTGGTCTGGTCCCTTCGATCTTGCCAGCTGTCACTAAGTTCTCCAATCCATTTCTTCTCATAACATGTCCAAAAAATTTTGACTGTCTACGTCTAATTTCTCTAATCAATCTACGATTTTCATTTGTCTCTTGTAGTACTTGGTCATTGGTTTTTCTATCTGTCCATGGTATTCTTTGCATTTTCCTCAGAAACCACATTTCTGCAGCCATCAGATGTTTTTTAGCTTGACTGCACATTGTCCAATTTTCACATCCATACAAAAGAACAGGCTCTATGTATCCCCTCAACACTCTTTTTCTCGTTTCAATTGACATCATTTTATTGGTCAGAATGTTTTTCATCTTGCTAAAGGCTACTTTCGCCATGGCGATTCTTGTTCTAATCTCTTCAAGGCATCTGCCATCAGATGTTATGACTGTTCCGAGATTATTGAACCGTTTCACTTGTTGAAGAATATTCCCATTTACTTGTATATTACATTGTGGTACTTCGTTCTTCCTAGTGACGACCATAACCTGTGTCTTCCTACAATTTAATTCCAACCCCAGCTGCTCACTGTGTACAACAACAGCGTCTACCAATTGTTGCAGATCCTGTGCATTGTCTGCAATCAATACTGTATCATCTGCATATCTAATGTTATTTATGTTTCGTCCTCCAATGCTGATTCCATTTAGATCTTCTACATTTCTGAAAATATTTTCACTGTATAGGGAAAAAAGATCTGGAGACATTACACATCCCTGCCTAACACCTCTCTTAATAGGTTGATATTGTCCCACTTCATTATCAATCCTTATGGCAGCTTGTTGTTTCCAATATATGTTTTTTATAAGTCTAATGTCTTTCCCATCAATTTGTAGATCTGCAAGCATATCCACAATTTTGACATGTCTAACTCTATCAAAAGCCTTTGTATAGTCAATAAAGCAAAGATGTATATCCTTGTTTACTTCTATAGCACGTTCAATAACTGTTCGCAGCATATACACAGCATTTACTGTACCCTTTCCTTCTACAAACCCACACTGTTCTTCCCCTATTTCAGGTTGTATTTTCTTCCTCACTCTTTGCATGATAATTCGTAACAAAATCTTTGTTATGTGACTCATTATACTAATTGTTCTATGTTGATCACATTCTAAGGTTCCTGATTTCTTTGGGATTGCAATAAATACAGAATTACATAATTCAGAAGGTATATCTCCAGTATCATATAATGTGTTCAGCAGTCTAGTGACTTGCTCTAGTCCAAATTCTTCTAAAGCTTTAATCATTTCTGTTGTGATGTTATCTGCACCGGGGGCCTTGCCAGCTTTCATATGCTTAAGAACATTTTGAACCTCCATCTTTAAAATTGGTGGTCCTTCATTATTAAATCTAACAGCATACTGTTCCTCTCTGTTATCATTATACAGGTATTTCACATAATCTGTCCATACATGTAGAATCTGAATACTGTCTAGTGTCATTTAATCATGCCCTTTCGTATCTTGTCTAGTCTCATCCTTTCATGTCTAGTCTCGCCTGGCAGTGTCTATCATGCACTGTCGTATCTTGACTAATGTACCATGTCATCTGTCCACTAATGTACCATGTCATCTGTCCACTAATGTAACATGTCACCACTAATGTACCATGTCATCTGTCCACTAATGTACCATGTCATCTGTCCACTAATGTACCATGTCATCTGCCCACTAATGTACCATGTCATCTGTCCACTAATGTACCATGTCATCTGTCCAGTAATGTACCATGTCATATGTCCACTAATGTACCATGTCAACTGTCCAGTAATGTACCATGTCATCTGTCCACTAATGTACCATGTCATCTGTCCACTAATGTACCATGTCATCTGTCCACTAATGTACCATGTCATCTGTCCACTAATGTACCATGTCATCTGTCCACTAATGTACCATGTCATCTGTCCACTAATGTACCATGTCATCTGTCCACTAATGTACCATGTCATCTGTCCACTAATGTACCATGTCATCTGTCCACTAATGTACCATGTCATCTGTCCAGTAATATACCATGTCATCTGTCCACTAATGTACCATGTCATCTGTCCACTAATGTACCATGTCATCTGTCCACTAATGTACCATGTCATCTGTCCACTAATGTACCATGTCATCTGTCCACTAATGTACCATGTCATCTGTCCAGTACTATACCATGTCATCTGTCCACTAATGTACCATGTCATCTGTCCAGTACTATACCATGTCATCTGCCCACTAATGTACCATGTCATCTGCCCACTAATGTACCATGTCATCTGTCCACTAATGTACCATGTCATCTGTCCACTAATGTACCATGTCATCTGTCCACTAATGTACCATGTCATCTGTCCACTAATGTACCATGTCATCTGTCCAGTACTATACCATGTCATCTGCCCACTAATGTACCATGTCATCTGTCCACTAATGTAGCATGTCAACTGTCCACTAATGTACCATGTCATCTGTCCACAGCCTCCTATCGGAGAATCAGCCCCCTGCTGACCTGGCCTCACGTCCAAGCTAAGATGCCCTGGTCACTCTATCTGCTGCTGGGAGGCGGTTATGCCCTCGCACGTGCTGCCACGGTAATTCTGGGTTCGACTACTAGATTCGTAGATGGTATAGTCAATTCGTGGAGTTAATGGAACTAATGTATAGTTGTCGGAGTTATCACAAAAATACAATGTAGAGTTGTCTGATTTATCACAGAAATGCAATGTTTAGTTGTCAGAATTATCACAGAAATACAATGTATAGTTGTCTGATTTATCACAGAAATACAATGTTTAGTTGTCTGATTTATCACAGAAATACAATGTATAGTTGTCTGATTTATCACAGAAATACAATGTATAGTTGTCTGATTTATGACAGAAATGCAATGTATAGTTGTCTGATTTATCACAGAAATACAATGTATAGTTGTCTGATTTATCACAGAAATACAATGTATAGTTGTCTGATTTATCACAGAAATACAATGTATAGTTTTCGGATTTATCACAGAAATACAATGTATACTTGTCTGATTTATCACAGAAATACAATGTATAGTTGTCTGATTTATCACAGAAATACAATGTATAGTTGTCTGATTTATCACAGAAATACAATGTATAGTTGTCTGATTTATCACAGAAATACAATGTATAGTTGTCTGATTTATCACAGAAATGCAATGTATAGTTGTCTGATTTATCACAGAAATACAATGTATAGTTGTCTGATTTATCACAGAAATACAATGTATAGTTGTCTGATTTATCACAGAAATACAATGTATAGTTGTCGGATTTATCACAGAAATACAATGTATAGATATCGGATTTATCAAACAAATACAATGTTTAGTTGTCAAATTAATCAGGGAATTCAGATAATTAACTACCGAGTTATTCTGAGAATAGAGCCAGTCATACCTCAAGGAAACGTACAGAACATGCATGTCTGGATAATGTCCACGTGACACTAATGCCTCGTGACGGTAATTTCCATGTAAAGACAATGTTCCTGTGACGGTAATGCCCCTGTGACGGTAATGCCCCTGTGACGGTAATGTCCCCGTGGCGACAATATCCCTGAGACGGTAATGCCCCTGTAACGGTAATGTCCCTGTGACGGTAATGCCCCTGTGACGGTAATGCCCCTGTTTGAATATTATGGCAAAACATGGCTGTCCACGAAAGTTTGTCCAAATAGTGCGGCTATTTCATGATGGCATGCGGGCAAGAGTACAGGAAAATGGTGAACTGTCTGAACCCTTTCCTGCCACCAATGGAGTGAAGCAAGGATGTGTCCTGGCACCAACACTGTTCAGCCTCATGTTTTCAGCCATGTTGATGAATGCCTTCGAGAACAACGACATTGGAATAGACATCAACTACCGCATGGATGGAAAGTTATTCAATCTCAGAAGGATGAAAGCTGAAACCAAAATTAACAGCGACACCGTCAGAGAGCTCCTGTTTGCTGATGATTGCGCTCTATACACCAACTCAGAGGTGGACATGCAATATAATGTTTCAGCTTTCTCACATGCCTGTGCCAACTTTGGGCTCAATATCAACTTGGAGAAGACTGTAGTTATGTACCAGCCAGCTCCAGGGAATAATCACACTGTGCCGAATATCAAAGTGAATGGTCATAGTCTAAGTGTTGTGGGCAAATTCACCTATCTTAGCAGCACTGTGTCACAAGCTGCCACAATTGATGATGAAGTGAATGCAAAAATCTCCAAGAACAGCGCGGCCTTTGGCAGACTGTACAAGAATGTATGGGACAGAACTGGAATAAGCCTGCAAACAAAGCTAAAAGTCTACAAAGCAGTTGTATTATCCACACTGCTATATGCTTGTGAAACCTGGACTGTTTATCAGCGACACGCTAGGAAATTAAACCACTTCCACACAGTCTGCCTTAGGAAGTTACTGAAGATTAAATGGCAAGACAAGATTCCAGACACTGAAGTCCGAGAAAGAGCGTCCATGCCCAGTATCCACTCTCTACTAACGAAGAATCAGATTCGCTGGGCTGGTCACGTGACTCGCATGCCAGATCACAGGCTGCCTAAACGAATTCTTTACGGCGAGTTGCGTTGTGGTAAACGCTCCCAGGGCGGCCAGAGGAAACGCTTTAAAGACACTGAAAATCTCACTGAATGCTTTTGTAATTCATCATGACACCTGGGAGACTGCAGCCAGAGACCGAAATTCGTGGCGTGCATCATTACGCAAGGATGCAGTCACTTGTGAAGCAACAAGGACTGCAAGAGCTGTGAAGAAAAGACAGAACAGAAGAACCACTGCAGGAAATCCTCCTCCAGAAACGTCAAGCATTCTTTGCCCACATTGTCAAAGAACATTTCGAACCAAAATAGGCCTTATCAGCCATCTTAGAACTCACAGCTCCATACTTTCAACCCCACTGGATGAAATGAATGGTCATCATGAATATTGATGGACAAACAACAACAGCAACAGCACAGCAATGCTCCTGTGATGGTAATGCCCCTGTGTTGGTAATGACCCTATGACGGTAATGCCCCTGTGACGGTAATGCCCCTGTGACGGTAATGCCCCTGTGACGGTAATAACCCTGTGACGGTAATATCCATGTGACGGTAATGCCCCTGTGACGGTAATGTCCCTGTGATGGTAATGTCCATGTGATGGTAATGCCCCTGTGACGGTAATCTTCATGTGACGACAATGCCCCTGTGATGGTAATGTTCATGTAATGGTAATGTCCCTATGACGGTAATGTCGATGTGACGGTAATGTTCCTGTAATGGTAATGCCCCTATGACGGTAATGTACCTGTGACGGTAATGACCCTATGACGGTAAAATCCATGTGACGGTAATGTCCCCATGACGGTAATGTCAATGTTACGGTAATGTCCATGTGACGGTAATGTCCATGTGACGGTAATTTTCCTGTGATGACAATGTCCCTGTGATGACAATATCCCTGTGACGATAATGTCCCCATGACGGTAATGTCAATGTTACGGTAATGTCCATGTGACGGTAATGTCCATGTGACGGTAATTTTCCTGTGATGACAATGTCCCTGTGACGGCAATATCCCTGTGACGGTAATGTCACCATGACGGTAATGTTGATGTGACCGTAATGTCCTCTGGTTGGTGATATCTGACGGAAGCAGTCAGGAACTGTGAGCTGGCGGAATGTCTGCAAGTATTTATTAACTACGTGTCCCAGCAACACATTAGGACAGCTTGAAATGGTCCATGGAAGTCGGGCTGCTACCTGTCTCAGGCTGGCATTGTACTGTGTCATGAGTACACTGTCCACAGGTGCATACAGCAAGGTGTCTCTCTCTCTCTCTCTCTCTCTCTCTCTCTCTCTCTCTCTCTCTCTCTCTCTGACAAAAGACCCTCCTCTCTCGCCAGGACTCGGGACTGTCCGCCTGGATGGGCAGCCAGCTGCTGGTGTTCCGTGAGCTCAACCACTGGGTCATTCTGCTTATTGTGTGTTACATCATCACGTTTCTGACCGAGGTAACCAGCAACACGGCCATCGCCACACTCATGATGCCCATCCTCTCCCAGATGGTGAGTACCTCACGCCCGACATCGGTCATGGGCTAGATGTAGGGTATATCATCATTTAATGTGTGACAGACCAGACATAGGCTAGATGTGGGATTTATCATCACATAATGTGTGACAGACCAGACATAGTCGAGATGTAGAGTATATCATCACTTAATGTGCGACTGACATAATGGTATATCATGGCATAATGTCAGTTGTAGTGTATATCATGACATAATATCAGTTTTAGGATATATCATAACATAATGTCAGTTGTAGTGTATATCATGACATAATGTCAGTTGTAGGATATATCATAACATAATGTCAGTTGTAGGATATATCATGACATAATGTCAGTTTTAGGATATATCATAACATAATGTCAACAGTAGTGTATATCATTATATAAGACTGATAAATGTGTTGCGTAATAATAATCATCATCATCATCATCTTCCACTTCTGCCGTCAAGCGTCGTGGGGAGGAATAATTTGCGTTCCAGCGCCCGGTGGACGGCACTGGATAGTGTCATTCCGTGTGGTTGTACAATAATAATAATAATGGTATAATATTTAGAGACAATAGAATCGTAAAACTGCGCCTATGTTGTGTTATTCAAGACGCGTTGAGTTTGTTCTAAATAGTTAGCTGTCATGAACTGTGTAGAATAGAAGAGCTTAAACATAACTTAAGATAATAATAGAAATAGCTACAGTGAGAAGATCACAGCATCGTCATACAGAAATGTATTGGTACAGAAACGTGACCACCGCAGCAACAGATGTACATGTATTCGCCTTCGCCACGTCACAAGGCCAGGTATCTGCACCAGCGCTCAGGTAATATATCTTCTTCTTCTTCAGCGTTCCGATCCATTGAGGTTCTTTGCTGCAGATACAATCCGTCTCCATTCGTCTCTCTGGTGGACCTTCTCTTGCCAGTCGTTGATTCCAAGTGCTTGTAGGTCTGTACATGTATTATCTCTCCACCGCCTTCTTGGTCTACCTCGGGGTCTACGGTCATTTATTTCCTGAGTGTAAGCGAGTTTTGTTTCCTTATTATCTTCCATTCTTTCTATATGCCCCAGCCATTGTAGTCTATTAGCCTACATGATACCAGTGATTAGCGGGGACTTAAACAGATCATAAATGTCTTTGTTACTTCTTCTTTTCCACTCTCCACTTTGTGTATGCCTATGGGTCCAAAGATGCGTCTTAAAATTTTGTTCTCAAAGGTTTGTAACAAGGCTTCGTCTCCTTTCGTTGTACTCCAGGTTTTAGAGCCATACAGCACAACTGGTCTGATCAGTGTTTTGTATATTGTGATTTTGGTGTTACGAGATAGCGCATTTGATTTTAGTAGATGTTGTAGTGCATAGTATATCTTATTTCCAGAGTTGATTCTAGTTTGTATTTCTTCCCTTATGATGTTGGAGCAGTTGAAGATTGTACCCAGGTATTTGTATGTTTCCGTTCTTTTAATGGTCATATTATCTATTTGTATGTGGCCAGAGTTTTTAGCCATTCCGTCTCTTGAAATTACCATATATTCTGTCTTATCTTGGTTGATAACCAGCCCCATCTGTTGGGCTTTTCCCTTTAAGTGAGTCAATATTTCCAATGTCTTTTTGTTCACTTTGCCCTATAATATCTATATCATCTGCATAACCAAGCAGCTTGGATGTTCCTCCAATATCACATTCCTCCTTTACCTTCCTTACAACTTTGTCTAGAGCCAGATTGAAGAGTAGCGGCGATAGTGCATCACCCTGTTTCAAGCCAGATGTTATTTGGAAGGGGTCTGATTTCCTGCCTTTATATGTTACTATATTATAAGTATCTTCCATGCATAGTCTGGTCATGTTGATTAACTTCCTTGGTATTCCAAATTCCTGCATAGCATTCCATAGACTATTCCTATGGACACTGTCATAAGCCTTTTTAAAATCCACAAAAATGTTATGGAGATCTCTTTTATATTCCCAATTTTTCTCGGCTATTTGTCGTAAGTTAAATATCTGATCTATTGTTGATCTGTTTTGTCTAAAACCCGCCTGGTAGTCACCAGGCGGGTTTTTAGACAAAACAGATCAACAATAGATAATATATATGGTAATATATGCGCTACAATATAAACAGCAATATACGTTTGAGTGCTGGGATCAAATCGCGAACAATAAATACATACCCCACAGAACTCTGGCACATAGTAGCCTCTGTAAATGTTGGGTTTATTGTGATTGGTCATGTTTGGATACATATGTGAACATGTACATGTCAAAAGGAATGTATACTTTCTGAAAGTCGTTAACAGTGGGGTGTTTATTCCACAGGCCATCAGTCTGCAGCTCAACCCAATGTTTCTGATGTTCCCAGCCGCTATTACAACGTCCTTCGCCTTCATGTTGCCCGTAGCAACTCCTCCAAACGCCATAGTCTTCTCCCATGGCACTGTCCGAGTCGTAGATATGGTATGTGACTGTTTGTTGGATACAATATACAACACTCTGCTACTGTTGTCTAGTTTGAAAACATGTCAATAACGATTCCTAGATACAATACAACTATCACTGGCGTACTGCCAGCACTACTACTGTCATTACTTGTACTACTGCCAACATTAGTAACTACTAGTTCTACTGCCATTTCTAGTACTCCTGGTGCACTGCCAACACTACTACTACTGCCATTACTAGTACTAACTACTGGCGCACTGCTAAAACTACTACTACTACTGCCATTACTAGTACTAACTACTGGCGCACTGCTAAAACTACTACTACTACTGCCATTACTAGTACTAACTACTGGCGCACTGCTAAAACTACTACTACTACTGCCATTACTAGTACTAACTACTGGCGCACTGCTAAAACTACTACTACTACTACTGCCATTACTAGTACTACTGGGGCACTGATAACACTATTAGTACTACTGCCATTACTAATACTACTGGCTCATCGATAACACTATTAATACTACTACCATTGCTAGTACTACTGGCTCAATGATACCACTATTAATACTACTACCATTACTAGTACTACTGGCTCAATGATACCACTATTAATACTACTACCATTGCTAGTACTACTGGCTCAATGATACCACTATTAATACTACTACCATTGCTAGTACTACTGGCTCAATGATACCACTATTAATACTACTACCATTTCTAGTACTACTGGCTCAATGATACCACTATTAATACTACTACCATTGCTAGTACTACTGGCTCAATGATACCACTATTAATACTACTACCATTGCTAGTACTACTGGCTCAATGATACCACTATTAATACTACTACCATTGCTAGTACTACTGGCTCAATGATACCACTATTAGTACTACTACCATTACTAGTACTACTGGCTCAATGATACCACTATTAGTACTACTACCATTGCTAGTACTACTGGCACACTACCAACACTATTAGTACTACTGCCATTACTAGTACTACTGGCTCACTGATAACACTATTACTATTAGGCTGACATTCTGAATGCTCTACGAGAAGAAAGACTTTTGCGATAAACAAGTGATGACTGTGAATCTACAACCATGGTCAGACTGCAAGAACAGCAAATTAAAAGAGGTGTGGCCACACAAGAACACTACGCAGGAAGCCAAAGAAGATTGATAAACCAACACAGAACTGGTGTCGTTAGCCGCTACATGCTGCGGGATTTGCTGAGGAGGAGATCCGAGCACTTATGGACTGAATGGTTCGATGCGCAATGAGGCTGATCTGTCGACTAACTAACATTAATCCTGGGGCTAGATCTGTATATAGTCGTGTAGATTCTCTTTGGTCTCTGTCTAACCCTTTCAACAACCAAAGAATGATCCGTATCACAGTCAGCACTGTGGTAACTTCGAGTTAATGATGTTTGGTTCAATTTTGTCTCCGTGTGATGATGAAGTCTAGCTGATGCAAATGGCTGGATCTTGGGTGTTTCCATGTGACCTTTATGCAGCTCTTTTGTTTTAAAAAAGGAGTTTGTAATACATAGGTAATTTCTGGAGCAATGCTCCAGCAGCCTTTTTCTATTTGTATTCATGCGACTGATGTTTATTTTCCAAGGCACACTGGCCATGAACTCGAGTCCTTGCCCACACGAGCATTAAAACCACAGAATATATACATGTTGTCAGATTTTAGAACTGCCTTGACCACAGTCTAACTCCTCATAGAATGAATCCTTCACATCATCAGAGGAAGTGAGTGTCGGTGCATATGCAGTGATAATGGTGGCAAAACCACAAGTGATTGCCAAGCGCAGGGATAATAATCTATCATTTCCGCTAGCTGGAAATTCAATCATTCACAGTAGTGAATTCTTCACTGCAAAGCTCACACCATGTTGTCTGTTTACTTCCTGTCCTCTACCCTTCCAAATAAAGGTGTAATAGTTTTCCCTAGGCCAGCAATATCAATGTTGAGACAACAGAGTTCGGCATCAATTACAGCCGTTTTTCTCACATCGTCAACATTCGTCAGGTCAGTGGAAAATCTTACGTTCCATGTTACAAGCCGTAGCTTGAGGTTTCTATTTTTCTCTTCAGTAGCACCTGGTGCATTGGTTTTACAGCATGCGATACAGATTTTGTCCTAGCCCCAATCACCCATTGAAGCAGGCAGGCTGTGGCGGATCAGCACCCAATTGGCTGGGTGTTGCCCTGCTGATCAGTGACACCTGTAGGTGTCTCCCACCGTCAGAGGCAACCCATGGCGCCCCATGTCTACGCCAATTGACAAGGTCTTGTAACCCGTAACTGCTACCTCTCGCTTTGATTCAGAGACCGGTTAAGACCAGGGATGGAGTTATACCTCTCCATAGTACAAAGACTCTGCTGAAATATAGAGACCATGTTTTGCCTAAGCAGTGTGATCCCTCTCTCGGCCTGCCTAGTTCACTCCACTCCATATTCACACAGAGGAACGGTAACACCAATACGTCTGGAACAAGGCAAGCTGCAGAAGCTGCTGGATCAGCAAAGCAATGTTCTAAACTGTCCGCCTCTCGGAGCTTCGATCCTAGACCAGCTGCCAACCAGGGCTTAGGGCCTGGTCTGCCCTGCCATGACATTTAGTCTTTAGGTTGCATTTCCCCGCACCAGGATAAGGCTTGTAGCCTCCCAATTACGCTCTTCCGCCCGAAGCCGTTGACACAATGTGGGGTGTCGGGTTTAGTAAGTGCCGCCCAACATTCGGCACTAACAGAAAGCAGGTAGTACCGTCTACTGTCATATGGTAGCTCAGTCATATCTGACTAAGCCTTGACAGACAACCATCTAAAGGGGGCTGAGTGGTCTCGAGGTATTGTGTCTGCCTCGAGTGCTGGAGGTTTTCGGTTCAAGCCTCGGTGAGGCCGGGATGTTTTCACATGGACTTCTAGTGACAAAATTTCCCCTGGTCTCTGAGAAGTAAGATCAGATGCCTGTGTGTATTGTTGCGCACAAAAAAATTCCCTTGGAAGTTGGAAATCAAAAAAGATTAGCCTAATGACGCTGCCCGGGCAAAAATTTCGAGTTAAAAAATCTAACCAAAGTATTTCAAGATCCTCGCCAGTGCTACGGAGGTCGTGCACTGAGCTGAGATTCTCCTGACTCAGGCTTGAGTTAGGAGTAGTAAGGAGCACTTATGGGTTACACCCGTGTTCTGTGATGTTGATTCGTCGACTAAACTAAACTAAACTAAGCACAACCATCCATCAATGTCAAAGAAATAATCCACTCATCTATGTTAGAGAAATCATCCATTTATAAATGCTAGAGAAATCATCCATCTATCAATGTTAGACAAACCATCCACTCATCAATGTTAGAGAAATCATTTATCTATCCATGCTAGACAAATCATCCTCTCATCTACATTAGAGAAATCATCCATCTATCAATGTTAGACAAATCATCCACTCATGAATGTTAGAGAAATCATCTATCTATCAATGTTAGATAAATTATCCAATCATCAATGTTAGAGAAATCATCCCATCAATCAATGTTAGAGAAATCATCCACCTATCAATGTTAGAGAAATCATCCGCTCATCAATATTAGAGAAATCATCCACTCATCAATTTTAGAGAAATCATCCACTCATCAATATTAGAGAAATCATCCACTCATCAATATTAGAGAAATCATCAACTCATATGTTGGAGAAAACATTCACCTATCAATATTAGAGAAATCATTTACCTATCAATATTAGAGAAATCATCCATCTATCATTGTTAGACAAATCATCCACTCAACAATGTTAAAGAAATCATCCACTCAGCAATGTTAGAGAAATCATGCATCTATCAATGTTTGAGAAATCATCCATTTATAAACGTTAGAGAAATCATCCACCCATCAGTGTGTATCTGACATGTGTGTCCCCTACAGGTGCTGACCGGACTGTTCCTGAACTGTGTCAGTGTTCCTGTCCTGCTGTTTGCCACGGCCACCTGGGGTAACGCCTTCTTCCAGTTTGACCACATGCCTCCAGAGTTTGCTAGAAATGTTACCAGCATCTTGTCACACAATTAGTGAGATATGTTACCATCAGCTCGTCACACAATTAGTGAGATATGTTAACAGTGCCTCATCACAGAGTTAATGAGATATGTTACCAGCACCTCATCACACAATTAGTGTGATCTGTTATGAGCACCTCGCCACACAATTAGTGAGATACGTTACCATCGCCTCATCACACACTTAGTGAGATATGTTATGAGTACCTCGCCATACAATTAGTGAGAGATGTTACGAGTGCCTCATCACACAATTAATGACAGTGTCATCAGGGATCTAGTGAGACAGGTTACCAGTGTCTCATCACTTCATCAAAGATCTAATAAAACATGCTACCAGTGTCTCGTCACTTCATCACAGATCTAATGAGACATGCTACCAGTGTCTCGTCACTTCATCAAAGATCTAATAAAACATGCTACCAGTGTCTCGTCACTTCATCATAGATCTAATGAGACATGCTACCAGTGTCTTGTCACTTCATCAAAGATCTAATAAAACATGCTACCAGTGTCTCGTCACTTCATCACAGATCTAATGAGACATGCTACCAGTGTCTCGTCACTTCATCATAGATCTAATGAGACATGCTACCAGTGTCTTGTCACTTCATCATAGATCTAATGAGACATGCTACCAGTGTCTCGTCACTTCATCAAAGATCTAATGAGACATGCTACCAGTGTCTCGTCACTTCATCATAGATCTAATGAGACATGCTACCAGTGTCTCGTCACTTCATCATAGATCTAATGAGACATGCTACCAGTGTCTCGTCACTTCATCACAGATCTAATGAGACAAGCTACCAGTGTCTCGTCACTTCATCAAAGATCTAATAAGACATGCTACCAGTGTCTCGTCACTTCATCATAGATCTAATGAGACATGCTACCAGTGTCTCGTCACTTCATCATAGATCTAATGAGACATGCTACCAGTGTCTCGTCACTTCATCATAGATCTAATGAGACATGCTACCAGTGTCTCGTCACTTCATCATAGATCTAATTAGACATACTACCAGTGTCTCGTCACTTCATCATAGATCTAATGAGACATGCTACCAGTGTCTCGTCACATCACCACAGATCTAGTGAGATGTGTTACCAGCATCTTGTCATATCATCACAGATCTAGTGAGACGTGTTACCAGCATCTTGTCATATCATCACAGATCTAGTGAGATATGCTATCAGTGTTTCGTCATATCATGACATATATAGTGATACACGATACCAGTGTCTCATCACATTATCATTGATCTAGTGATATATGCTACCAGTGTCTCATCACATTATCATAGATCTAGTGATACATGCTACATGTGCCTCGCCACACCATCACAGATCTTGTGAGAATTTCCTAGAACATTCTATGCAACACTACAGCATCATTTACTGATGTGATGTATTCTATGCTAGCACACACGGATGTCATATAGATTATACCAGCACACACGGATGTCATATAGATTATACCAGCACACACGGATGTCATATAGATTATAC
Organism: Cepaea hortensis; assembly: GCA_963921405.1. Lineage (NCBI taxonomy): Eukaryota > Metazoa > Mollusca > Gastropoda > Stylommatophora > Helicidae > Cepaea > Cepaea hortensis. The sequence goes on from OY992890.1 coordinate 104,406,371, forward strand.
CAGCACACACTGATGTCTTATAGATTATACCAGCACACACGGATGTCATATAGATTATACCAGCATACACGGATGTCATATAGATTATACCAGCACACACTGATGTCATATAGATTATACCAGCACACACGGATGTCATATAGATTATACCAGCACACACGGATGTCATATAGATTATACCAGCACACATGGATGTCATATAGATTATACCAGCACACACGGATGTCATATAGATTATACCAGCACACACGGATGTCATATAGATTATACCAGCACACACGGATGTCATATAGATTATACCAGCACACACTGATGTCATATAGATTATACCAGCACACACGGATGTCATATAGATTATACCAGCACACACGGATGTCATATAGATTATACCAGCACACACGGATGTCATATAGATTATACCAGCACACACGGATGTCATATAGATTATACCAGCACACACTGATGTCATAAAGATTATACCAGCACACACGGATGTCATATAGATTATACCAGCACACACGGATGTCATATAGATTATACCAGCACACACGGATGTCATATAGATTATACCAGCATACACTGATGTCATATAGATTATACCAGCACACACGGATGTCATATAGATTATACCAGCACACACTGATGTCATATAGATTATACCAGCACACACGGATGTCATATAGATTATACCAGCACACACGGATGTCATACAAATTATACCAGTACACTGATGTCATATAGATTATACCAGCACACAAGGATGTCATATAGATTATACCAGCACACACGGATGTCATATGGATTATACCAGCACACACGGATGTCATATAGATTATACCAGCACACACGGATGTCATATAGATTATACCAGCACACACGGATGTCATATAGATTATACCAGCACACACTGATGTCATACAAATTATACCAGTATACTGATGTCATATAGATTATACCAGCACACACGGATGTCATATAGATTATACCAGCGCACACGGATGTCATATAGATTATACCAGCACACACGGATGTCATATAGATTATACCAGCACACACGGATGTCATATAGATTACACCAGCACACACGGATGTCATATAGATTATACCAGCATACACTGATGTCATATAGATTATACCAGCACACACGAATGTCATATAGATTATACCAGCACACACTGATGTCATATAGATTATACCAGCACACACGGATGTCATATAGATTATACCAGCACACACGGATGTCATATAGATTATACCAGCACACACTGATGTCATATAGATTATACCAGCACACACTGATGTCATATAGATTATACCAGCACACACTGATGTCATATAGATTATACCAGCACACACTGATGTCATACAAATTATACCAGTACACTGATGTCATATAGATTATACCAGCACACACTGATGTCATATAGATTATACCAGCACACACGGATGTCATATAGATTATACCAGCACACACTGATGTCATATAGATTATACCAGCACACACAGATGTCATATAGATTATACCAGCATACACTGATGTCATATAGATTATACCAGCACACACTGATGTCATATAGATTATACCAGCACACATGGATGTCATATAGATTATACCAGCACACACGGATGTCATATAGATTATACCAGCATACATTGATGTCATATAGATTATACCAGCACACAAAGGTCATGCCTAGTTATACTATTCTCAGGTTTAATCTATGTGTGTCCACACAAAGGTTGTGCTTAGTTATACTATTCTCAGAATTAATCTATGTGTATCCCCACAAAGGTCGTGCCTAGTTATGCTATTCTCAGAATCAATCTATGTGTGTCCACACAAAGGCTGTATGTATAGTTATACTATTCTCAGAATTAATCTATGTGTGTCCACACAAAGGCTGTATGTATAGTTATACTATTCTCAGGTTTAATCAATGTGTGTCCACACAAAGGTTGTGCCTAGTTATACTATTCTCAGGTTTAATCTATGTGTGTCCACACAAAGGCTGTATGTATTGTTATACTATTCTCAGGTTTAATCTATGTGTGTCCACACAAAGGCTGTATGTATAGTTATACTATTCTCAGGTTTAATCTACGTGTGTCCACACAAAGGTCGTGCCTAGTTATACTATTCTCAGAATTAATTTATGTGTCCACACAAAGGCTGTATGTATAGTTATACTATTCTCAGAATTAATCTATGTGTGTGCACACAAAGGCTGTATGTATAGGTATACTATTCTCAGAATTAATCTATGTGTGCCCACACAAAGGTCGTGCCTAGTTATACTATTCTCAGAATTAATCTATGTGTGTCCACACAAAGGTCGTGCCTAATTATACTATTCTCAGAATTAATCTGTGTATGTCCACACAAAGGTCATGCCTAGTTATACTATTCTCAGAATTAATCTATGTGTGTCCACACAAAGGTCGTGCCTAGTTATACTATTCTCAGAATTAATCTATGTGTGTCCACACAAAGGTCATGCCTAGTTATACTATTCTCAGAATTAATCTATGTGTGTCCATACAAAGGTCGTGCCTAGTTATACTATTCTCAGAATTAATCTATGTGTCCACACAAAGGTCGTGCCTAGTTATACTATTCTCAGAATTAATCTATGTGTGTCCACACAAAGACTGTGTGTCTAGTTATACTACTCTCAGAATTAATCTATGTGTGTCCACACAAAGGTCATGCCTAGTTATACTATTCTCAGAATTAATCTATGTGTGTCCACACAAAGGTCGTGCCTAGTTATACTATTCTCAGAATTAATCTATGTGTGTCCACACAAAGACTGTGTCTCTAGTTATACTATTCTCAGAATTAATCTATGTGTGTCCACACAAAGGTCGTGCCTAGTTATACTATTCTCAGAATTAATCTATGTGTGTCCACACAAAGGTCGTGCCTAGTTATACTATTCTCAGAATTAATCTATGTGTGTCCACACAAAGGTCGTGCCTAGTTATACTATTCTCAGAATTAATCTATGTGTGTCCACATAAAGGTCGTGCCTAGTTATACTATTTTCAGAATTAATCTATGTGTGTCCACACAAAGACTGTATGTGTAGTTATACTATTCTCAGAATTAATCTATGTGTGTCCACATAAAGGTCGTGCCTAGTTATACTATTCTCAGAATTAATCTATGTGTGTCCACACAAAGACTGTGTGTCTAGTTATACTATTCTCAGAATTAATCTATGTGTGTCCACACAAAGGTCGTGCCTAGTTATAATAATCTCAGATGTAATCTATGTGTGTCCACACAAAGGTCGTGCCTAGTTATACTAATCTCAGATGTAATCTATGTGTGTCCACACAAAGGCTGTGTCTAGTTAAACTAATCTCAGATGTAATCTATGTGTGTCCACACAAAGGTCGAGCCTAGTTATACTATTCTCAGAATTAATCTATGTGTATCCACACAAAGGCTGTGTCTAGTTATATTATTCTCAGATGTAATCTATGTGTGTCCACACAAATGTCATGCCTAGTTATACTATTCTCAGAATTAATCTATGTGTGTCCACACAAAGGCTGTGTCTAGTTATATTATTCTCAGATGTAATCTATGTGTGTCCACACAAATGTCATGCCTAGTTATACTATTCTCAGAATTAATCTATGTGTGTCCACACAAAGACTGTGTCTAGTTATATTATTCTCAGGTTTAAACTGTGTCCTTTCCAGTACCATTTTGTTTTCTTCATCTCCTGGTTCACGGTATTTGTTCTCTCCATGAGCTCCACATAGGTAAACATCACTGCCCCAGGGAAACATTCCTGACACAGAGAAACATCAATGATACAGGAAAACATCAATTGCACTGAAAAACATACATGACACAAATATTGCTGACACAAGGAAACATCCCTGACACAAAATCACTGACAGGGAAAGATCACTAAATCAGGGATAAATCACTGAGGGAAATATCACTGATACAGGGACATATCACAGAAAGTAACTTCTGACACAAACATCACTGACACAGGGAAACATCACTGACATGAGCAAACATCACTGACCAAGGCAAATATCACTGACATGAGCAAATATCACTGACATGAGCAAATATAACTGACATGAGCAAATATCACTGACCCAGGCAAACATCACTGACATGAGCAAATATTACTGACCAAGGTAAACATCACGGACCCAGAAAAACATCACTGACCCAGGCAAACATCACTGACATGAACAAACTTCACTGACCCAGTCAAACATCACTGACCCAGTCAAACATCACTGACATGAGCAAACAAAATAGCTTGGAAAAGATGTAAATGGTTTTGTAATCATCTTAATCTCAACTGATATTTACCCAAAAATAGTCAGTCACATAGATCAATCAAAGTTAATAATTAATCAATCAGTGGTAACATTTAATAATTAATCAATCAGTGGTAACATTTAAGCAATCAAAGTTAACATTTAATCAATTACAGGTACCATTTAATCAATCATGGTAACATTTAATCAATCATGGTAACATTTAATCATTTACAGGTAACATTTAATCATTTACAGGCAACATTTAATCATTTACATGCAACATTTAATCAATCTGTGGTAACATTCAATAAATCAGTGGTAACATTTAATCAATCACAGTTAACATTTAATCAATCACAGTTAACATTTAATCAATCAGTGGTAACATTTAATCAATCAATTGTAACATTTAATCAATCTCAGTTAACATTTATCAATCAGAGGTAACATTTAATCAATCACAGTTAACATTTAATCCATCATACTAAATATCACAGTTAACATTTCATCAATCAGAGTGAACATAAAATCAATCACTATTAACATTTAATCAATCACATTTAATCAATGTTATGGCTGAAAAAATTATCACAGTTAACATTTCAACAATCAGTGTTTACATTTGATCAATTAAAGTTAACATGTAATCAATCCTGTTAACATTTAGTCAATGATATCAGTGTGTCTGAGTAAAATTAATCACTTTTAATATAAAATATAGATAACAGATGACACACAGCTATCATATGTTGCACACAATATTGAAGTTATCATAAACAGCATATAATGTACAACCATCTTACAGTCATACAGTTGAGATTTTGTAATGACATAGCCACTGTCACACCATCTCATCTGTCACGTCATTTAATTTATCACAACATCTCATCTGTCATGTCACCTAATTTATTACAACACCTCATCTGTCATGTCATCTCATCTGTCACATTAACATCACCTCAGTTTATCACATCATCTCTTCTGTCACATCATCTCATTTGTCATGTCACTTCATCTGTCACATTATCTCATTTTTCACATCATCTCATCTGTCATGTCATGTCATCTTGTCACATCATCTCATCCGTCCCATCATCTCATCTGTCATATCATCTCATTTTCTCACATCATCTGAGTTTTTCATATCATCTCATTTGTCACATCATCTTATCTGTCATGTAATCTCATCTGCAACATCATCTTATGTCATATAATCTCATCTATCGCTTACTCTCATCTGTCACATCATGTCATCTGTCACGTTACCTCATCTGTCAGTGTACATAGGAACACTGTCACATGTTTGGGTCTGCAGATGTATCCCACAGATAAAATAAGTATGTATAAAATTATATAAAATACAAATCAGTATATAAAAATATAAACTCAAACAAATATAGAAATATAGAAATATGCCAACAACTGTTCCCCACTAGACAATACATTATATAAACTCAACAAATATAGAAACAAATATATAGCTGGGAAGGGGGGGGGGGGGAAGTGTGTGTGTTTACAAAGTCAATCTCTACAGGAAGACATGAGTGGGATAGGCATAAAGCAAAGAATGGGAAGGGCACACAAATAAGTAGAAATGGCAAATGCGTGAGCTGTGAGAGAATCAGATTATAAAAAATATTAAATAAAACTGTGTTGGTCAATGAGGTCACATGACGAAAGATACGCCAACCACTGCCTGTTTCGTGGATGTATTTCATGCCACGCTATGGCTGATGATGACAGAAATTGCACTGAGGCTCAGTCAGCACACCCCATCATGGAGTGAGATCCAGGCATCATGGCCTGTTTGGACCTCGGTTTAAGGCCTGTCTGTACATGCTTCATACTCCAAGGGTAACATTCCCTAATGCTATTATTGTTAATGAAATCTTGCGATAGAGATACAGCATGATACTGCCATCATGAGAGTTCTCCGAGACATCCGCCAGTACAAACATTGACACATCACAATACGTCTACATCCAGCTATACCACCATTGATTCACTGAGTCTATGGCTAACAATCTCTACCTGGAAGAAATACACTATTTCTGTGAACATGTTTGCAATAATCTAGTTCTTCACTAACTGATAATATATTAATAATGTAGACAATGTACTAGCTCTGTGCAGCTCATGTTTAGTTGTTCATGCACTAATGCCCTACACATTCATCTATACGAGATGGTGGTGCTTCATATGTAACATACGTGAGAAGATTATCTCTTGGTCTGTTCAATGCTGTGTCATTTGTGTGGTCAGACAACAGACTTGTCTAGTCTTGTTCAATGCTGTGTGTCATTTGTGTGGTCAGACAACAGACTTGTCTAGTCTTGTTCAATGCTATGTGTCATTTTGTGTGGTCAGACAGCAGACTAGTCTAGTCTTGTTCAATGCCATGTGTCATCTGTGTGTGGTCAGACAGCAGACTTGTCAAGTCTTGTTCAATGCTATGTGTCATTTGTGTGGTCAGACAGCAGACTTGTCTAGTCTGCCAGTTAGTGTAGCTGTAGTGTATATATATTGTGTTCCCTGGAGACCTGTATTTGGTGTGCACAACTTGCTGTTCCCTGGAACTACCACTGGCAGCCTCCAGCTCAGATCTGTATTTGGTGTGCACAATTTACTGTTGCTGTGTCATCTGTGAAGTCTGTGAGCACAAAATACATTTCCCAACATGTCTAAAGAGTGTTTTATTTGTGTTTTGTGTGTGTAGTGAGAGAACATAGCCACCACCACTACAGCATCTTATCTTCAACATTTTATATCTCCCCTCATCTGTGCCTGTCATTCTATTGCTTCAAGGCTTCACATAACAGCAAACCCTCCTGTCAATCTATTGCTTCAAGACTTCACATACCAGCAAACCCTCCTGTCAATCTATTGCTTCAAGACTTCACATACCAGCAAACCCTCCTGTCAATCTATTGCTTCAAGACTTCACATACCAGCAAACCCTCCTGTCAATCTATTGCTTCAAGGCTTGTGTCACATACTTGTCTGTCTGTCTGTCTGAAGCACAATGCAAACATGCCAGCAAACTCTGCATACTCTCTACACACCTGGGCTTGAAATTTTGCCTGGAGTCAGCACTGATTCAGTGATATAATACCTGCTGTACGCACACATGCACACACATACACACACTTACACAAAGATGACCACACATGAAAGTCCGCATGTGGACACATCTGGATACAATGAGGACACACCAATCAGTGACCGCTATAGATGTCCTAGGCCCTGATACAATGAGGACACACCTATCAGTGACCGCTATAGATGTCCTAGGCCCTGATACAATGAGGACACACCAATCAGTGACCGCTGTAGATGTCCCAGGCCCTGATACAATGAGGACACCACACCAATCAGTGACTGTTGTAGATGTCCTAGGCCCTGATACAATGAGGACACACCAATCAGTGACTGTTGTAGATGTCCCAGGCCCTGATACAATGAGGACACACCAATCAGTGACTGTTGTAGATGTCCCAGGCCCTGATACAATGAGGACACACCAATCAGTGACTGTTGTAGATGTCCCAGGCCCTGATACAATGAGGACACACCAATCAGTGACTGTTGTAGATGTCCCAGGCCCTGATACAATGAGGACACACCAATCAGTGACTGTTGTAGATGTCCCAGGCCCTGATACAATGAGGACACACCAATCAGTGACTGTTGTAGATGTCCCAGGCCCTGATACAATGAGGACACACCAATCAGTGACTGTTGTAGATGTCCCAGGCCCTGATACAATGAGGACACACCAATCAGTGACTGTTGTAGATGTCCCAGGCCCTGATACAATGAGGACACACCAATCAGTGAC
>OY992890.1:104417007-104494092 GCA_963921405.1 Cepaea hortensis
TTTTGATTTCTCCAGGTGTACTTCTCTCAAAGTTACCAATTATCTGGTCAATAAAACCACACATCCCTTCTCGTACTACACCTCACATACCCCCAGACAGATACCAATGACCATACACCTACAAGACAGGTATCAATGAACATACTCATACAAGACAGGTATCAATAACCTCATCTACAAGACAGGTATATTACTACAGTACAAGACAGGTATAAATTACTACACTACAAGACAGGTATCAATTACCACACCTACAAGACAGGTATAAATTACCACACCTACAAGACATGTATCAATATCCACACCTACAAGACAGGTATCAATATCCATACCTACAAGACAGGTATCAATATCTATACCTACAAGACAGGTATCAATATCCACACCTACAAGACAGGTATCAATATCCACACCTACAAGACAGGTATAAATTACCACACCTACAAGACAGGTATCAATATCCACACCTACAAGACAGGTATCAATATCCACACCTACAAGACAGGTATCAATATCCACACCTACAAGACAGGTATCAATATCCATACCTACAAGACAGGTATAAATTACCACACCTACAAGACAGGTATCAATATCCATTCCTACAAGACAGGTATCAATAAACATACATCTACAAGACAGTTATAAATGAACATACATCCACAAGACAGTTATAAAATACCATACACAGACAACACAGATATCAACGACACACAGGTGAGTTGAGCTAAGAAACAACAGCACTGCACTCAGGACATTCCCACATGCACTCCGTCCCCTCATTCAACAGCCAGCGAAGAGTCATACTACTAATGGTTCCAACTGCCACCTGACTGAAAGTTCTCCTGGTCTTCCATCTCATATTTGAGATTCATCCAAAGCCCCTGCTGATCCCTTGCCATATCATTCTCTCCACATATAGGTGCTCAATCTGTTCCACCACTTTCTCTACCTGGTTCCACAGGCGCCCGACCACCTCTCTGAAAGGTTCATTCCTTGCCAGCCTATCAGCCTGTTCATTCCCACACACTCCTTGCATGACCAGGGCAGAAAATCCACACAATTCTGACAATCTGTGACCTTTGAAGTGAGGTGAAACTGTCCAACTATTACACATGTACAGATGACACCTATCACAAGACATCATGTCACATGTACCTCCATCACACAGGTTAACATAGTACCTGAACATAATTCTCTCTCTCTCTCTCCCTCCCTTCCCCTCTCTGGCTCCTTTATCTTCCCTCTCACACATATACTTGCTCATAAAGACACAGTTATCAATAGCCCTTTACATCAAAAATGTAGGTACACATGATATTTTACATCCATTATGTACTCACATCAGCACTTCACATCCATCACATAGTTATAACATGGCACTTTACATCCATCACATGGTTATATCATGGCACTTTACATCCATCACAAGGTTATAACATGGCAATTTACATCAATGATACATTTATAATATGGCACTTCACATCCATTACACAGGAATAACTGGTATTGTATATCAATCAAATATGTGAATATGGCACTTTATATTCATGATAGTAGTTATAAATGGCAATTTAAAGCCATGATACAGTTATAAATGGGACTTTATATCTATTATACAATCAAGTCTACATGATATAGTAGATGTGTGAGAGAGAACACTCAAGTCTACAAGATATAGTAGATGTGTGAGAGAGAAAACTTTACTCTACAAGATATAGTAGATGTGTGAGAGAGAACACTTTACTCTACAAGATATAGTAGATGTGTGAGAGAGAACACTTTACTCTACAAGATATAGTAGATGTGTGAGAGAGAACACTTTACTCTACAAGATATAGTAGATGAGTGAGAGAGAACACTTTACTCTACAAGATATAGTAGATGTGTGAGAGAGAACACTTTACTCTACAAGATATAGTAGATGTGTGAGAGAGAACACTTTACTCTACAAGATATAGTAGATGTGTGATAGAAAACACTCAAGTATACAAGATATAGTAGATGTGTGAGAGAGAACACTTTACTCTACAAGATATAGTAAATGTGTGAGAGAGAGAACACTCAAATTTACAAGATATAGTAGATGTGTGAGAGAGAACACTCAAGTCTACAAGATATAGTAGATGTGTGAGAGAGAACACTTTACTCTACAAGATATAGTAGATGTGTGAGAGAGAACACTTTACTCTACAAGATATAGTAGATGTGTGAGAGAGAACACCTTACAAGATATAGTAGATGTGTGAGAGAGAACACTTTACTCTACAAGATACAGTAGATGTGTGAGAGAGAACACTTTACAAGATATGGTAGATGTGTGAGAGAGAACACTTTACTCTACAAGATATAGTAGATGTGTGAGAGAGAACACTTTACTCTACAAGATATAGTAGATGTGTGAGAAAGAACACCTTACAAGATATAGTAGATGTGTGAGAGAGAACACTTTACTCTACAAGATATAGTAGATGTGTGAGAGAGAACACTTTACTCTACAAGATATAGTAGATGTGTGAGAGAGAACACTTTACTCTACAAGATATAGTAGATGTGTGAGAGAGAACACTTTACTCTACAAGATATAGTAGATGTGTGAGAGAGAACACTTTACTCTACAAGATATAGTAGATGAGTGAGAGAGAACACTTTACTCTACAAGATATAGTAGATGTGTGAGAGAGAACACTTTACTCTACAAGATATAGTAGATGTGTGAGAGAGAACACTTTACTCTACAAGATATAGTAGATGTGTGATAGAAAACACTCAAGTATACAAGATATAGTAGATGTGTGAGAGAGAACACTTTACTCTACAAGATATAGTAAATGTGTGAGAGAGAGAACACTCAAATTTACAAGATATAGTAGATGTGTGAGAGAGAACACTCAAGTCTACAAGATATAGTAGATGTGTGAGAGAGAACACTTTACTCTACAAGATATAGTAGATGTGTGAGAGAGAACACTTTACTCTACAAGATATAGTAGATGTGTGAGAGAGAACACCTTACAAGATATAGTAGATGTGTGAGAGAGAACACTTTACTCTACAAGATACAGTAGATGTGTGAGAGAGAACACTTTACAAGATATGGTAGATGTGTGAGAGAGAACACTTTACTCTACAAGATATAGTAGATGTGTGAGAGAGAACACTTTACTCTACAAGATATAGTAGATGTGTGAGAGAGAACTCTTTACTCTACAAGATATGGTAGATGTGTGAGAGAGAACACTCAAGTCTACAAGATATAGTAGATGTGTGAGAGAGAACACTCAAGTCTACAAGATATAGTAGATGTGTGAGAGAGAACACTCAAGTCTACAAGATATAGTAGATGTGTGAGAGAGAACACTCAAGTCTACAAGATATAGTAGATGTGTGAGAGAGAACACTCAAGTCTACAAGATAGATATATTAGTACAGAACACTATGGGAACCAAATGTCTGGATGCAGGTCTGGATGATGTGGAGAGCGGATGTTGCAGCAGAGTTGACGGCCGCCACCAGCTCCCGTATTCTCTGGTTGTGGATAAACAAGTCAACATCATCTCGAAACATGGTTCGGGCACGCCTGACAACCTGCAGCAAGCAAATAGTTACTGAGTTCTTTGATGTTAACTGTGTGGTGTATATTGTTATCTATGTAGCTGTGTGGTGTTTGTTTGATGTTAACTGTATCGTGTATATTGTTATCTGTGTGGTGTTTGATGTTAATTGTGTAGTGAACATTGTTAGCTGTGTGGTGTAAGATGTTAACTGTGTGGTGTTTGATGTGAACTGTGTGGTGTATGTTGTTGTTAATTGTGTGGTGTTTGATGTTAACTGTATGGTGTTTGATGTTAACTGTGTGGCATATGATGATGTTAACTGTGTGGTGTTTGATGTTAACTGTGTGGTGATTGATGTTAACTTTGTGGTATACATTGTCAACTGTGTGGCGTTCGTTGTTAACTGTGTGGTGTATGATGTTAAATATGTGGTGTACGATGATGTTAACTGTGTGGTGTATGTTGTTAACTGTATGGTGTAAGATGTTAACTGTGTGGTGTGATTGATTAATTTAGGAACAGACATCACAGCATTCGGGGCATTCCCATAAGTGCTCCGTCCCCATCCTCGCAGCCAGCGAAGAGTTCCAACACTAATAGTACCAGTAGCAATCTGATTATATGTCCGTCTCGCCTTTCCTCTGAGCGTCAATCGTCAGCCAGATCCCCTCGTCACCCCTCGCTGTCGCATTCTTGCCAGACCATGGTAATCCATTTGCTCCTCCGAGGTGTACACGTGCTCCCACAAGGCCGCAACCACGTCTGCCTTGTCATGCATTAATACTCCACCAAGTTTTGCAGAGCCAGCCAATCTGTCCGCCTGTTAATTCCCCAGCACACCAGCATGCCCCGGAGAAAAGATCCAGACGATGCTTGTCACCTGTGACTTCCGAAGCGAAGCAAGCCACTCTGCACGAAGCTTGCCTGTCCTCACCCTACTCAGCATGCTTTCTGAGTCAGTTACAATCACGATGTGTGTGTTTATCGTATTCTCCATCCAGCGGAAAGCTGCACTGACCGCCTCCACCTCCATTCTTAAGCTAGAACTGTGTGGTGTATGTTGTTAATTGTGTGGTGTAAGATGTTAACTGTATGGTGTAAGATTTTAACTGTGTGGTGTATGTTGTTAACTGTTTGGTGTATGTTGTTAACTGTGTGGTGTTCTGTTGTTAACTGTGTGGTGTAAGGTGTTAACTTTGTGGTACATGTTGTAGTTAACTGTGTGGTGTATGATGTTAAATGTGTGGTGTAAGATGTTAACTGTGTGGTGTATGGTGTTAACTGTGTGGTGTATGATGTTAACTGAGTGGTGCAAGATGTTAACTGTGTGGCGTATGATGATGTTAACTGATTGGTGTATGATGATGTTAACTCTGTGGTGTATGATGATGTTAACTGTGTGGTGTAAGTTGTTAACTGTGTGATGTATGATGTTGTCAACTGTGTGGTTATTGTGGTTAATTGTGTGGTGTATGTCGTTAATTGTGTGGTGTATGTTGTTAAATGTGTGGTGTATGTTGTTAACTGTATGGTGTATGTTAACTGTATGGTGTATGATGTAACTGAATGGTGTATGATGTCAACTGTGTGGTGTCAGATGTTAACTGTATGGTGTATGTTAACAGTGTGGTGTATCTTGTTAAATGTGTTGTGTTCATTGTTAACTGTGTGGTGTATGATGACATTAACTGTGTTGTGTATGACATTAACTGTGTTGTGTATGATGTTAACTGTGTGGTGCATGTTGTTAACTGTATGGTGTATGTTAAATGTATCTTATGAAATGTTCGTGCAAGATGTCAACTGCATGGTGCAAAATGTTAACTGTGTGGTGTATGTTAACTGTGTGGTGTATGATGATGTTAACTGTGTGGTGTATGTTGTTAACTGTGTGGTGTTTGATGTTAACTGTATAATGTATGATGATGGTAACTGTGTGGTGTAAGATGTTAACTGTGTGGTGTATGTTGTTAAATGTATGGTGTATGTTAACTGTGTGGTGTATGATGATGTTAACTGTGTGGTGTATGTTAACTGTGTGGTGTTTGATGTTAACTGTATAATGTATGATGATGGTAACTGTGTGGTGTAAGATGTTAACTGTGTGGTGTATGATGTTGTTAACTGTGGTGTATGTTGTTAAATGTATAGTGTATGCTAACTGTGTGGTGTATGATGTTAACTGTATGGTGTATGTTGTTGTTAACTGTGTGGTGTAAGATGTTAACTGTATGGTGTATGATGTTGTTATCTGTGTGGTGTATGCTGTTAACAGTGTGGTGTATGAAGTTGTTAACTGTGTGGTGTATCATCAACGCGGCCTTTGGCAGACTACAAGAATGTATGGGACTGAAAAGGAATAAGCCTGCAAACAAAGTTGAAAGTCTATAAAGCAGTTGTATTATCCACACTGCTATATGCTCGTGAAACCTGGACTGTTTATCAGCGACACGCTAGGAAATTAAACCACTTCCACACAGTCTGCCTTAGGAAGTTACTGAAGATTAAATGGCAAGACAAGATCCCAGACACTGAAGTCCTAGAAAGAGCGTCCATGCCCTGTATCCACTCTACTAATGAAGAATCAGATTTGCTGGGCTGGTCACTTGACTCGCATGCCAGATCACAGGCTCCCTAAATGAATTTTTTATGGCGAGTTGCGTTATGGTAAACGCTCCCAAGGCGGTCAGAGGAAACGCTTTAAAGACACTCTGAAAATCTCACTGAATGCTTTTGGAATTCATCATGACACCTGGGAGACTGCAGCCAGAGACCGAAATTCGTGGCGTGCATCATTACGCAAGGGTGCAGTCACGTGTGAGGCAACCAGGACTGCAAGAGCTGTGAAGAAAAGACAGAACAGAAAAACAACTGCAGAAAATCCTCCTCCGGAAACGTCAAGCATTCGTTGTCCACATTGTCAAAGAATAGTTCGAGCCAAAATAGGCCTTATCAGCCATCTTAGAACTCATGGCTCCATACTTTCAACCCCACTGGATGAAATGAATGGTCATCATCATTCTTGATGGACAAACAACAACAGCCAACAGGTGTATCATGATGTTAACTGTGTGGTGTATGATGGTGTTACATGTGTGGCATGTTTTTAACTGTGTGGTGTATGTTTTTAACTGTGTGGTGTAAGATGATGTTAACTGTGTGGTTTATGATGTTAACTGTATGGTGTATGTTGTTATTAACTGTGCAGTGTATGATGTTAACAGTCTGGTGTATGATGATGTTAACTGGGTGGTATATGATGATGTTAACTGTGTTGTATGATGATGTTAACTGTATGGTGTAAGATGATGTTACCTGTGTAGTGTATTATGATGTTAACTGTGTGGTGTATGATGATGTTAACTGTGCGGTGTATGATGTTAACTGTCTGGTGTATGATGATGTTAACCATCTGGTGTATGATTTTAACTGTCTGGTGTATGATGATGTTAACTGTGTGGTGTATACTGTTGTTAACTGTGTGGTTTATGATGTTAACTGTGTGGTGTATGTTGTTAACTGCAATGATACGCTACATCAGATCACCTCGTGTAAGAACAATAAAGCACTGAACAATAACATGCTACAGACAGATCACAGATCACCTCTTGTAAAAACAATGAAGCACTGAACGACATGATAAAGACATATCACCTCTTGCAAGAACAATGAAGTACTCATCAACGACATGTTACAGACGGATCACCTCTTGTAAGAACAATGAAGCACTCATCAACGACATGCTACCAACTAATTACCTCCTGTCCCAGAGAGCAGACCGCTGCCTGGGTGCCTGGAGTCTCCTGCTCTGGTGAACACTGGAAGCATGTCAGTGACTTGAATACAACATTAGGGAACTGGCAGTGGTACAGGTAACCTACAGAAGATATCACACACACTACAACATTAGGGAACTGGAAGTGGTATAGGTAACCTACAGAAGATATCACACACAGTACAACATTAGGGAACTGGCAGTGGTACAGGTAACCTACAGAAGATATCACACACAGTACAACATTAGGGAACTGGCAGTGGTATAGGTAACCTACAGAAGATATCACACACAGTACAACATTAGGGAACTGGCAGTGGGACAGGTAACCTATAGAAGATATCACACACAGTACAACATTAGGGAACTGGCAGTGGGACAGGTAACCTATAGAAGATATCACACACAGTACAACATTAGGGAACTGGCAGTGGTACAGGTAACCTACAGAAGATATCACACACAGTACAACATTAGGGAACTGGCAGTGGTACAGGTAACCTACAGAAGATATCACACACAGTACAACATTAGGGAACTGGCAGTGGTACAGGTAACCTACAGAAGATATCACACACAGTACAACATTAGGGAACTGGCAGTGGTACAGGTAACCTACAGAAGATATCACACACAGTACAACATTAGGGAACTGGCAGTGGTATAGGTAACCTACAGAGGATATCACACACAGTACAACATTAGGGAACTGGCAGTGGGACAGGTAACCTACAGAAGATATCACACACAGTACAACATTATGGAACTGGCAGTGGGACAGGTAACCTACAGAAGATATCACACACAGTACAACATTAGGGAACTGGCAGTGGTACAGGTAACCTACAGAAGATATCACACACAGTACAACATTAAGGAACTGGCAGTGGGACAGGTAACCTACAGAAGATATCACACACAGTACAACATTAGGGAACTGGCAGTGGTACAGGTAACCTACAGAAGATATCACACACACTACAACATTAGGGAACTGGCAGTGGTACAGGTAACCTACAGAAGATATCACACACACCACAATATTAGGGAATTGGCAGTGGAACAGTAACCTACAGAAGATATCACACACAGTACAACATTAGGGAACTGGCAGTGGTACAGGTAACCTACAGAAGATATCACACACAGTACAACATTAAGGAACTGGCAGTGGGACAGGTAACCTACAGAAGATATCACACACACTACAACATTAGGGAACTGGCAGTGGTACAGGTAACCTACAGAAGATATCACACACACTACAACATTAGGGAACTGGCAGTGGTACAGGTAACCTACAGAAGATATCACACACAGTACAACATTAGGGAACTGGCAGTGGTACAGGTAACCTACAGAAGATATCACACACACTACAACATTAGGGAACTGGCAGTGGTACAGGTAACCTAAAGAAGATATCACACACAGTACAACATTAGGGAACTCGCAGTGGTACGGGTAACCTACAGAAGATATCACACACACTACAACATTAGGGAACTGGCAGTGGTACGGGTAACCTACAGAAGATATCACACACACTATAATATTAGGGAACTGGCAGTGGTACAGGTAACCTACAGAAGATATCACACACAGTACAACATTAGGGAACTGGCAGTGGTACAGGTAACCAACAGAAGATATCACACACACCACAATATTAGGGAACTGGCAGTGGTACAGGTAACCTACAGAAGATATCACACACAGTACAACATTAGGGAACTGGCAGTGGTACAGGTAACCTACAGAAGATATCACACACAGTACAACATTAGGGAACTGGCAGTGGTACAGGTAACCTACAGAAGATATCACACACAGTACAACATTAGGGAACTGGCAGTGGTACAGGTAACCTACAGAAGATATCACACACAGTACAACATTAGGGAACTGGCAGTGGTACAGGTAACCTACAGAAGATATCACACACAGTACAACATTAGGTAACTGGCAGTGGTACAGGTAACCTACAGAAGATATCACACACAGTACAACATTAGGGAACTGGCAGTGGTACAGGTAACCTACAGAAGATATCACACACATTACAACATTAGGGAACTGGCAGTGGTACAGGTAACCTACAGAAGATATCACACACATTACAACATTAGGGAACTGGCAGTGGTACAGGTAACCTACAGAAGATATCACACACAGTACAACATTAGGGAACTGGCAGTGGTACAGGTAACCTACAGAAGATATCACACACAGTACAACATTAGGGAACTGGCAGTGGTACAGGTAACCTACAGAAGATATCACACACAGTACAACATTAGGGAACTGGCAGTGGTACAGGTAACCTACAGAAGATATCACACACAGTACAACATTAGGGAACTGGCAGTGGTACAGGTAACCTACAGAAGATATCACACACAGTACAACATTAGGGAACTGGCAGTGGTACAGGTAACCTACAGAAGATATCACACACAGTACAACATTAGGAAACTGGGAGTGGTACAGGTAACCTACAGAAGATATCACACACAGTACAACATTAGGGAACTGGCAGTGGTACAGGTAACCTACAGAAGATATCACACACACTACAACATTAGGGAACTGGCAGTGGTACAGGTAACCTACAAAAGATATCACACACACGACAACATTAGGGAACTGGCAGTGGTACAGGTAACCTACAGAAGATATCAAACACACCACAACATTAGGGAACTGGCAGTAGTACAGGTAACCTACAGAAGATATCACACACACCACAATATTAGGGAACTGGCAGTGGAACAGGTAACCTACAGAAGATATCACACACACCACAATATTAGGGAACTGGCAGTGGAACAGTAACCTACAGAAGATATCACACACACCACAATATTAGGGAACTGGCAGTGGTACAGGTAACCTACAGAAGATATCACACACAGTACAACATTAGGGAACTGGCAGTGGTACAGGTAACCTACAGAAGATATCACACACAGTACAACATTAGGGAACTGGCAGTGGAACAGGTAACCTACAGAAG
Organism: Cepaea hortensis; assembly: GCA_963921405.1. Classification (NCBI taxonomy): domain Eukaryota; kingdom Metazoa; phylum Mollusca; class Gastropoda; order Stylommatophora; family Helicidae; genus Cepaea; species Cepaea hortensis. Next base: position 104,427,356 of record OY992890.1, read on the forward strand.
ATATCACACACACTACAACATTAGGGAACTGGCAGTGGTACAGGTAACCTACAGAAGATATCACACACAGTACAACATTAGGGAACTGGCAGTGGTACGAGTAACCTACAGAAGATATCACTGTCAAAGACTCAGTTATATAGGAATGAAGACCACCCTGAAAGAGTGGTTTACCTCAAGTAGAATAGAGGTAACACAGTGCCCCTACATGAGGGCAGGGTAGGTGTAGGGAATAAATAAGAAGGGGAACTATTACATAGTTCTCTCATGGGACACGGAGGTGTCAACCAGAGAGTAAGCACTCTGGTCACGGCATGATCACGCCAACGTGATAGACACGGAGAACTAAACTGAAACTCAAGAGAGGCCACTACTCTAGCGTGCTGAATGAGGCCGCACGCAAAAGCCGTAGTGCGCCCCAAGTCCTTCCGCATACTGTGTAAACAGCACGTGGAGAATAGTCAGACGGGACACAGACTTCGTAGTGAACGCATCGCTTAGCGTCGATGCTTATTTCGTTAGCCGAGTAGATAGATTAGCAATAGGGTTAGGAAACGACTAGTGATAGGCAATTCTGTGCATTTATCCTTGTGTGATTTGTTAGCGACTGTTTGTTGTACATTGATGTGATGCAAAGAGCCAGTGGCAATAAAATGTGTAATCAATTCCTCTCGTACGACTAACAAGTCTTTTTGTGTGGTGCGAGAGAAGTTATCCCGGAATGCCTGTGACATCGGTTGATGACAGGCTAGGATAAAGTGGTGTCAGAAGTGTAGCTTGGACAATTGTTCAAGCTAAAACACTCACCCACGGCTCTAAAATAGAATTACGGCTAGATAATCACAAGGTTTAGTTTATGTTAGTGATAATGGCGTGTGCAGACAGAACAAAGTGCGAGCTGTGCCCATCGTGACCAAGTTATGTTTATTTATGCTTATTGTATTATTTTGTGCTTATGAACATGTTTTCTTCTGATTTGTAAGTATTATTATTATAGTTTTGTATAATTTATTTCTACAATTACTTATTTATTTACTCCTATTTGTCAAATATGATTCACGGCGGAGCGATACACAAAAATGAGCCAAGAACAATATTGATTTTTCCAAGCTAAAAATAGCGCTGCGCGGGTGACGTATCGCTACTGACAAACAGCTGCGTTACGCCATTTGCAATCAGCGGCTGATTGTTGACAAATCGCAAAGCGGCTGCTCGCCTGAATCGTTGACTTATATCGAATATTATCTGTTTATATTAGTTATTTATTGAATATATTTATTTATTTGAACATTATTATTACCTTTATATTTATTTCAAAGCATTTATTTAATTATTTACATACTTTTTCTATTTCTTACCGTCGCGATGGCACTACTTTTGCTATGCAAATGAGACGCAGTCTGCACAACACTTCCATAGATTAAACAGTTAGAGTTAGGGAAGGCAGAAGACGTTAGAACGAAGACAGGACAGTGACATTTATTGTTAATTAAACCACATTGTATTGTCCGGGGGGGCATGTGATTGTACAAAATTGTCTAAAATTATATATCGTTTGCAAGTTGTTAATTGTTGATGCTCTTGATAACCAGGCACAACAACAGCTGGTCATAAGCATAACGCAAGCTGTGTGTGGTATTGCAAGACGATTGGACTTGAGGTGCCAAACACGTGTACATGATTGATCTGGAATGTTAAGATGAGTATACCCAAATGATTTTGCATGCAATATGATTAATAATGCATCTATTTGTCAGCGTGTGATGTATTAGCATATTGTTTGTGATCTGTTTTTCAGGTTGTAATCTAAGAATATTTTTCTGTACTCAGGGATTGAAAAACCTAACATATCTAATATAAATAAGGGAGTAAATATTTGAGTGCCTATCAACGCTAACTAACTTTCCAACAACATGGCAACATTAGCTGATTTCATAAAAGCAGGCAAGGAATTAGAATACACAGGAAAGGACTTAGAGCAATATGCTGATAAAAAATTTAAGGAAGCAAAAGATGCTGAGAGAGATGAACGTGCACGAGAAAGAGAACATGATAAAGAGACTAAACAGAAGCAATTAGAACATGATAAAGAGATTAAACAAAAGCAATTAGAACATGATAAGGAATTAAAGCAAAAACAATTAGATCAGGAGAGAGAATTAAAGCAAAGAGAGATAGATGAAATGGCAAGAGTAAAAGAAAAACAGATACAAGTTGAATCAGAGACACAGTTAAAGATGAAAGGTATGGATGTAGATTCACACTTAGAGATCTCCGCTACAAAACTAAAAAGTCAGCAAGAAGAGAATAAATTTAATAAGTACAAAAATATTATTAAACCATTCTGTAAAGAAGATTCCATATCAGCCTGGACAGAAAATGTCGAATATCAATTGAAATACCACGAAGTACCAATCGATATGTGGGCCATGATCTACATGAAGAACCTAAGTGGGGAGCCCCTTAAAGTAATAGAATCAATACCAACTGACCTTAGATCTAACTATCAATACATCCACGATAGGATAATGCAACATTTCTTACTTGATGCCCCTGGGTATCCAATTTAAAACCTAAGCCAAGCGAGACCTTTATCGATTATGTCTCAAATGTCCAAAGCGTACTAAATAGATGGCTTAGTGCATCAAAAATAGGTAAGGATTTTGAAAAACTTAAAAATTTAATAGCCATGGATAAAGTCATATCCACAATACCATCTCCTTTCGCTAAATTCCTGCAGCAGTCAGACATTGAGACCATAGAACAATTTGAAAAGAAAGGCTCTGCATATTTTTCCTCAAATAGAGATATTTTTAAGACATCAAATAGCGACTCTGAAATAGTCTCTTTTGTTAAAGACCAACCTAAAAGCTATCAGAGCAATAAAAAACCATTTCATAGAGTCGACAACAAAGATAAAAAAGTGTCGAAATGTGTCTATTGCCAACTTTTTCATGATACTTATGCTATGTGTGATAAATCACCAAACTATCCGACACATCGTGAGATGGTCATTAAGAAACAACAAAACAAAAGAACTGCATACAGGCGTGCAGTCAAATGCTTCTTCTGTTCTAGCTACGGGCATTATTCAAGTAAATGCCTAGGCCGCCAAAGAATGAAGGCCAACAATGCAACGTTGATTGATACATCCTCTGATAGTGGGAGTGAGACTGAGTGTGACGTCCAAAACGAATTACCTTTTAACCAATCGGTAGATGTGTGTTGTGTAAACGATATTTTAAACTTTGATAGTTGTAACCAATGTCAACAATTTCATGCAGACGGCAAACTCACATGTGGACACATTGTAACATCCTCCTTAGAGAATGCAAACGCAGCTGTAGCCTCCAGAGGCAATTTGATGTTTCACACTGCATTGGTCAATGATAAGCCATGCCGATGTTTGCTTGACAGTAGTAGCTCTATTATTGGTGTAAAAAAGGAACTGGTTGATCCAAAATATTATACTGGTGACTCTGTAAAATGCCGTACTTTTTCTGGAAATATAGAAACCTATCCTCTGGCAAGAGTCCGTATAAACACCCCATTCCTTTCTGGTACCTTTACATGTGCAATACTAGACAACCCTTGTGCTGAGTTAATTCTAGGGTGTCTACCACAGCTAAGACACTGCACAGATGAAGAAATAGCTGCCTGGGAGGAGAAGAATAGACTCACTCCAGTGAACAGTGCAGATATCCTCAATCACAATCCCGACAAAAGTGCTAGACCCATAATTCTTGAACCTGGTCAAGATGTATTGCTATTACTGCCTGACAAACGTAATAATATGGTAACTTCATGGCAAGGGCCTTTCAAGGTGATGCAAAGACTTTCAGATGTCGATTATGAAATATCGATAAACGGACACTTAAAGATATTTCATATCAACATGTTGAAACCCTACTTTTCACGACAAGAGACAGAATTAGAGACAGACGAACACAATGCACCCACACCTATGGATGAGACGACAGACGTACACAACGCAACTACACTAGTTAGTGAGACTGGCAAAGCCGACGAGATGCATACACTTAGTGAGAATACAGAAAACGCACTTAGCACCACCACCGTATTGAATCAGGTAGACGACGACGGCATGGAACTACCTGTTCCAATTGTAGACAAGACTGCGACATTAGATTGTATACGGCTAGAACCGGGACTAACAGAAGAGCAACGACGACAGACAATAGAATTAGTGACGGAGTATAAGGACATATTTTCCGACATTCCAGGTAGGACGGACAGGATCAAGCACTCCATCCTTCTTTCGGACTCGAAGCCTATCAAATGCAGGCCGTACTCTATCCCACTCAGCTATAGAGAAAGTCTAAATAGGAAATTCTTAATTTAGAAGCTAGTGGAATCATTCAAAAATCTACATCTGAGTACTCCTTTCCAATCGTCCTGGTCAAGAAAAAAGACTCCACAATTCGTCTTTGTGTGGACTATAGAAAACTCAACAATGTCACTAAGATTGATGCAGAACCAATTCCTTCCTGCGAAGATCTTATTCTGGATAAGTCCACCTCCAAAATCTTCTCGAAATTAGACCTTACTAAGGGATATTGGCAGGTCCCTATGCAGAGTCAATCTATCCATCTTACTGCATTCTCAACACCTCTAGGTCTTTACGAGTGGCGATTTCTTCCTTTTGGACTTCGTAATGCTCCTGCCACTTTCGTACGCTTAACTAGAGATTTACTACATGGAGTGACGAATACAGTGACATATATAGATGATATTTGTGTCCATACAGATGACTGGACAACACACTTACTGAAACTCAGGCATGTCTTCGATAGGTTGCGACTCTTCGGTCTCACTGTCAAACCGAGCAAAGTCGAATTGGGCCTACAAGAAATTGATTTTTTGGGTCATGTCATTTCACAAGGACAACTGAAAACTGACAATAGAATAATTACTAAAATTATGAACCTGACCATGCCTACAACAAAAAAGCAGGTCAGGAGCCTTTTGGGTTTAGTAAATTATTATAGCAAGTTCATACCGAACTTAGCTGAAATTACAAGTGTATTTTCAAATGTTTTAAAAGCATCAGTAAAATTAGATGTCAAAGATGCATTATTAATTTCTGCATTGTCAAAATTGAAAATCCTATTTAGTAATGTACCAATCCTCCGTTTGCCTAATCCTAGGCTCGTTTATTATCTTAGGACAGATGCCAGCAGGATTTCCATCGCTGCAGTACTAGGCAAATTTTATGATGGCATCTTCCATCCAATTTGCTACGTGAGCCGCAAGATCACACTGGCTGAGTCCAGATATTCCATATCAGAGTTGGAAGCCCTAAGCGTCATCTATTCGGTGAGGAAGTTGCATCGATTTCTGGCGGGTAATCACTTCATAGTCCAGACTGACAACTCCCCAATCACGGTCATACAAAGTGGGGTACATCGAAATGACCACATCTACAGGTGGTCATTAATATTACAGAATTATACTTTTAGTATAGAGCATATTAAGGGTAGGGATAACATTCTGGCTGATACCCTTAGTCGACCATCTGAGGTAGAAATACCTGATATTCCACACGAATAGGTAGTTTAAGAAATGTTAAGTTAGTACACTTAAAAATATCCTGTGTAGAATATACTATTGAATACATAGACATCAGGATCAGAACTGTGTGCTAAGAACAGTGAACTACCATGTGTCCGTAGACAGCAGAATAAGAACTGTGCACCAAGAATAGGGAAATCACCGTGTGTACATAGACAGCTCGTTACTTACTATGCTCCATTTATGTTCCGGTGAATCACCTGTGTTAAGCACATAAGAACAGTGTCAGAACATTGTAAAATAACAGACACGAAGATACTTGTCTACGACACCAGCGGACTCGACAAGTGGAAGAATACCCATAAGACACAAGTATGACTGTGTAGTGTAGTTAGTATACCCAGAATAGTTGTGTATATATAAATTATGCCAACGAAAGCAATTTCTATACATTATGGCAACCACTAACCTGAGGTAAATAAATACCATGTATATATACTTATTGTGATATGTAATATAACGGTTTTAAGATAGTGGTAAATTATAGTTAGAATAGTTACTTTAATATAGAGTTAGATTAGATTTAGGGAATATAATAGATTTTTTTTTGTAGTTTAGATAAATCATTAATTTACCCACTTACTTAGCATAAAAATAGATTAGTATAGTACTTTAAACTTAATAACAGCTAATTAAAGACTAGGATAAAAAGTTTAGATAGGAACAGTACCACTTAGTTTAGATAGGAACAGCACCATTTAGTTCATTTCATTTTATTTTATTCCATTTTAGGAACACTTTAACAACCTTATTATTTAAGACTAAAATTAGGTTATACTTCATAGGATAAAAGGAGTATACACATGAACATACATCATTTATACCATGTAGATTAAAAATATCCATTACATTTGTTCATTTAAACATTAAAAACATTATTTAGAATTTTTGTTACATTTCATAAAGAGACAAACTCATTTCACATCATTTTCACTTTTGTAGATAGTCAGATTACTTCCCTTAAATTAGGTTAATTTTATACAACAAAATAGAATATAGATAGTTAGAGAATTAGTATTAGTATTTCAATAGAATATAGTGTTTAATAGTATCAGGGTACATTCTATCAACCCTATTTCATCCATGTAAATAATTTGTAAATACATGACTCGTGCAGTAAGTTACACACAGTCATGAAGCTCAACTCTTTTCAAACTGAGCTAAACTTGTACAGGGTCACTTCAAGGTTTTTAAATAATCGTGAGACTAAAAGATGTCTGACAGAAGTGTGAAAGTGAGAGAAAATGGTAAATATACAATGGAGAGTGAAGGCAGCCAGCGGATTTTTTCTGCCGCTCAGCGCGACTTTTTATTATTTGTCTGCGTCAAGCGTTTGCTTTCAATGTTAAAATGTGCTGTCTCAAATGTATTGTGTGTAGTTTAAAGTAAACCGTAGAGAAAGTATAACCGTATAAGTCTCATAAGACGGAAACGTAGTCACGAATTAGTGTTATACACTAGTTTGTGGCCACAGTTAACCGAATTATGGCACTTGAAAACTCACTTACATACATATGGATAGACAGACACACATGTTAGAAGTTAAATTATATTATTAGGTAGATTCGAACACGCAAACAACCAGGAAAACACACATGTAAAGCACATACATTTTTAGAGCAAAGGGATATAACTCCGGGTCAGGGGACACAATAGACAACGAACCACTAACTTAACAGTGGAAGATAACTTTACACGCGGAAGCGAGATAGGTAAAGCCTGTCGCACACAGCTTGTGCAAGGGTTGTTTAATATTATATGGGGGACATGAAGCAATTCATGTGTTGACCCTAAGAAAGTCAACTTTGTATGGGTAGTGAGTTAATTTACTATTTGAGGGCAGGTCTTATAAGACAATGGTCCGGTTCAGACAAACCTCTAATTAATATAATATTGCGATTGAGAAGAGGGCTCACGCCAACCAGACAAGTTTGTGGCGATCACCAGTAGCCAAGTAAAGGGATACTACACTGTGACAAGAGTCAGTAGAAGTCTATTGAGGTACCCAGAACCAAGTTATCAGTAGTCTTTGACAAAAATTAGACACACTAATATTTTTAGAAACCTCTTGTGTCACAACCATGAGTCAAAGTTTGTAACGCAACACAGGAGGGGAGGGTGTGTGTCAAAGACTCAGTTATATAGGAATGAAGACCACCCTGAAAGAGTGGTTTACCTCAAGTAGAATAGAGGTAACACAGTGCCCCTACATGAGGGCAGGGTAGGTGTAGGGAATAAATAAGAAGGGGAACTATTACATAGTTCTCTCATGGGACACGGAGGTGTCAACCAGAGAGTAAGCACTCTGGTCACGGCATGATCACGCCAACGTGATAGACACGGAGAACTAAACTGAAACTCAAGAGAGGCCACTACTCTAGCGTGCTGAATGAGGCCGCACGCAAAAGCCGTAGTGCGCCCCAAGTCCTTCCGCGTACTGTGTAAACAGCACGCGGAGAATAGTCAGACGGGACACAGACTTCGTAGTGAACGCATCGCTTAGCGTCGATGCTTATTTCGTTAGCCGAGTAGATAGATTAGCAATAGGGTTAGGAAACGACTAGTGATAGGCAATTCTTTGCATTTATCCTTGTGTGATTTGTTAGCGACTGTTTGTTGTACATTGATGTGATGCAAAGAGCCAGTGGCAATAAAATGTGTAATCAATTCCTCTCGTACGACTAACAAGTCTTTTTGTGTGGTGCGAGAGAAGTTATCCCGGAATGCCTGTGACATCGGTTGATGACAATCACACACAGTACAACATTAGGGAACTGGCAGTGGTACAGGTAACCTACAGAAGATATCACACACAGTACAACATTAGGGAACTGGCAGTGGTACAGGTAACCTACAGAAGATATCACACACAGTACAACATTAGGGAACTGGCAGTGGTACAGGTAACCTACAGAAGATATCACACACAGTACAACATTAGGGAACTGGCAGTGGTACAGGTAACCTACAGAAGATATCACACACATTACAACATTAGGGAACTGGCAGTGGTACAGGTAACCTACAGAAGATATCACACACAGTACAACATTAGGGAACTGGCAGTGGTACAGGTAACCTACAGAAGATATCACACACAGTACAACATTAGGGAACTGGCAGTGGTACAGGTAACCTACAGAAGATATCACACACAGTACAACATTAGGGAACTGGCAGTGGTACAGGTAACCTACAGAAGATATCACACACAGTACAGCATTAGGGAACTGGCAGTGGTACAGGTAACCTACAGAAGATATCACACACAGTACAGCATTAGGGAACTGGCAGTGGTACAGGTAACCTACAGAAGATATCACACACAGTACAACATTAGGGAACTGGCAGTGGTACAGGTAACCTACAGAAGATATCACACACACTACAACATTAGGGAACTGGCAGTGGTACATGTAACCTACAGAAGATATCACACACACTACAACATTAGGGAACTGGCAGTGGTACATGTAACCTACAGAAGATATCACACACACTACAACATTAGGGAACTGGCAGTGGTACAGGTAACCTACAGAAGATATCACACACACTACAACATTAGGGAACTGGCAGTGGTACAGGTAACCTACAGAAGATATCACACACAGTACAACATTAGGGAACTGGCAGTGGTACAGGTAACCTACAGAAGATATCACACACAGTACAACATTAGGGAACTGGCAGTGGTACAGGTAACCTACAGAAGATATCACACACAGTACAACATTAGGGAACTGGCAGTGGTACAGGTAACCTACAGAAGATATCACACACAGTACAACATTAGGGAACTGGCAGTGGTACAGGTAACCTACAGAAGATATCACACACAGTACAACATTAGGGAACTGGCAGTGGTACAGGTAACCTACAGAAGATATCACACACAGTACAACATTAGGGAACTGGCAGTGGTACAGGTAACCTACAGAAGATATCACACACAGTACAACATTAGGGAACTGGCAGTGGTGCAGGTAACCTACAGAAGATATCACACACAGTACAACATTAGGGAACTGGCAGTGGTGCAGGTAACCTACAGAAGATATCACACACAGTACAACATTAGGGAACTGGCAGTGGTACAGGTAACCTACAGAAGATATCACACACAGTACAACATTAGGGAACTGGCAGTGGAACAGGTAACCTACAGAAGATATCACACACAGTACAACATTAGGGAACTGGCAGTGGAACAGGTAACCTACAGAAGATATCACACACAGTACAACATTAGGGAACTGGCAGTGGTACAGGTAACCTACAGAAGATATCACACACACTACAACATTAGGGAACTGGCAGTGGTACAGGTAACCTACAGAAGATATCGCACACAGTACAACATTAGGGAACTGGCAGTGGTACAGGTAACCTACAGAAGATATCACACACAGTACAACATTAGGGAACTGGCAGTGATACAGGTAACCTACAGAAGATATCACACACACTACAACATTAGGGAACTGGCAGTGGTACAGGTAACCTACAGAAGATATCACACACAGTACAACATTAGGGAACTGGCAGTGGTACAGGTAACCTACAGAAGATATCACACACAGTACAACATTAGGGAAATGGCAGTGGTACAGGTAACCTACAGAAGATATCACACACACTACAACATTAGGGAACTGGCAGTGGTACAGGTAACCTACAGAAGATATCACACACACTACAACATTAGGGAACTGGCAGTGGTACAGGTAACCTACAGAAGATATCACACACAGTACAACATTAGGGAACTGGCAGTGGTACAGGTAACCTACAGAAGATATCACACACACTACAACATTAGGGAACTGGCAGTGGTACAGGTAATCTACAGAAGATATCACACACACTACAACATTAGGGAACTGGCAGTGGTACAGGTAACCTACAGAAGATATCACACACACTACAACATTAGGGAACTGGCAGTGGTACAGGTAACCTACAGAAGATATCACACACACTACAACATTAGGGAACTGGCAGTGGTACAGGTAACCCACAGAAGATATCACACACACTGCAACATTAGGGAATGATACACAGCACCCACACAATAGTCATAATACACAGCATCCACACAATAGGCACACTGATACATGGCAATCACACAATAGTCATGATACACAGCATCCACATAATAGTCATAATACACAGCATCCACATAATAGTCATAATACACAGCATCCACACAATATGCACACTGATACTCAGCTATTACACAATAGACATAATACACATCATCCACGCAATAGTCATAATAAACAGGATCCACACAATAGTCATAATACACAGAATTCACACAATAGTTATGATACAGCATCCACACAATAGGCACACTGATACACAGCAATCACACAATAGTCATGATACACTGCATCCACACAATAGTTAGTTAGTCGAGGTTCCAACTTCACGGCAATGGGTCGTCACCATTATGCTCCGTTCCTGTGCCAGTGAATATCACACAAAATGCTCCCCAATGTCCAGTGAAAAGTGGAATAGGCAGGAGTCTCGGCAATCCAACAGCCCGCAGAGGTACACTGTGCATAATGCTGCCGCCAGAATGCCAATACAAAATTAATCCACGAAAACCATAGTTCATCGTCGATGGACTCGGCAGTCACCAGAAAGACCTCGCTGACTTTGGTTTTCTCACATGGCTCGGTCTTTTACCGCAGGGCCCCGCCGAAAGTGTCGCATAAAGCACGAACTCCGCAGCTTCAGCGCCGACTCCTGGAAGTCTCCTGAAAAATGCACTCGTGAACCGAAAAGGCAATTTAGCAACAGCTGGTAGCCATTGTTTTGAACATGCAGGTTACTATACAGGACAGATGTAAAAGCATTCGCTGCGAATTTCACAGCTCACAGTTGCGCCCACGCACTCACTCAGTAGCAGGATGATGGAACCATGTACTACCAGTCCAACATGAAGAAAATGTGATTGCAAACCATAGCTGCAAGCACAAACACGCCACAGGAATTAACGGTTCAACGCCTAACCGCCATGTTGGTGACCAGAAGTCCACACACAATAGTCATAATACACAACATCCACACTATAGTCATGATACAGAACATCCACATAATAGTCATGATAGACAGCATTCACACAATAGTCATGATAGACAGCATTCACACAATAGTCATGATACACAGCAATGGTGTTGCGGACGCGTTTCGTAATGCCGTTTACCAGCGTTCGAAACTCAGCAGTGACCGATTTGGCAGCAGACCGTGTCTACCTGGTTTTAACATGTTGGTATAGGAGCCGGTAGCTTAGAAAGCAATGGCAAACTACTGAACGTAAAACTTGCCAAGACATCAACAACAGCAGTAAAATTCTGGTGTTGACTGCAATGTCCCGTAAAGGATATGCAACTTTTAAAAAAAATCTCCACTTCTCCACATACACATATGTAGACTCGTGTAGATTTCTCAGAGCTATCTTCCCGATGACACAGACGGACTCACCTGACATGTCCAGATCCTTTTTGGCAAAAGCCTTGTCTGCATAATAGTGAATCAAGTGATCTGTGGAGAGAGTAAAACTATTCAAGTCTACCAGAGCCAGTGTACAGGGATAACAACAGTCTGCATTAGGCAGTTACTGGTGACTGTGTGAATGAGTCAGTATAGAGAGATAACAACTGTCTGCATTAGGTAGTTGCTGGTAACATAACTGTGTGAATGAGTCAGTATAGAGGGATAACAATTGTCTGCATTAAGTAGTTACTGATGACATAACTGTGTGATTGAGTCAGTATAGAGGGATAACAACTATCAGCATTAGGCAGTTACTGATGACATAACTGTGTGATTGAGTCAGTATAGAGGGATAACAACTATCAGCATTAGGCAGTTACTGATGACATAACTGCGTGATTGAGTCAGTATAGAGGGACTGTCACCAGACAGACCTTTACAGCCTTGATTTTGTCACCAGACAGACCTTTACAACAAAGAGAGAAAAAGAATATTGAGGTGTTACTTAGAACCTGTGCTTTTGTATGGATGTGAAGCGTGAACAATGAGCAGACAAGCTGAAAAACATCTGATGGCTGTGGAAATGTGATTTCTGAGGAAAATGCAAAGAACACCATGGACAGACAGAAAAACCAATGACCAAGTCCTACAAAAAACAAATAAAAATTGTAAATTGATTAGAGAAATTAGACGTAGACTGTTACAATATTTTGGTCACCTTATGAGAAGAAATAAATTGGAGAACTTGGTGACAACTGGCAAGAACAAGGGGAAGGCAGAGAAGTAAATACCTGGATGAGAGAAGTAAATGGCAGAGAAGTAAATACCTGAATAGGCATGGCACATGATGATGATGATACATCTTTACAGCCCTGATGATTGTCGTGATTGTTACCAGACATATCTTTAAAGCCCTGGTATATCACCAGACATACCTTTACAGCCCTGATATTGTCACCTGACATACCTTTACAGCCTTGATATTGTCACCAGACATACCTTTAAAGCCCTGATGATTGTCACCAGACTTACCTTTACAGTCCTGATGATTGTAACCAGACATACCTTTACAGCCCTGATGACTGACATGATTGTCACCAGACATATCTTTACAGCCCTAGTATTGTCACCAGACATACCTTTACAGCCTTGATGATTGTCCCCAGACATACCATTACAGCCTTGATATTTTCATCAGGCATACCTTTACAGTCCTAATATTGTCACCAGGCATGCCTTTACAGTCCTGAAGATTGTCACCAGGCATACATTTACAGTCCTGACATTGTCAGAGAGCTCCTGTTTGCTGATGATTGCGCTCTATACGCCAACTCAGAGGCGGACATGCAACATAATGTTTCAGCTTTCTCACATGCCTGTGCCAACTTTGGGCTCAATATCAATTTGGAGAAAACTGTAGTTATGTACCAGCCAGCTCCAGGGAATAATCACACTGTGCCGAATATCAAAGTGAATGGTCATAGTCTAAGTGTTGTGGACAAATTCACCTATCTTGGCAGCACTGTGTCACAAGCTGCCACAATTGATGATGAAGTGAATACAAGAATCTCCAAGGCCAGTGCGGCCTTTGGCAGACTGTACAAGAATGTATGGGACAGAAATGGAATAAGCCTGCAAACAAAGCTGAAAGTCTACAAAGAAGTTGTTTTATCGACACTGCTATATGCTTGTGAAACCTGGACTGTTTATCAGCGACACGCTAGGAAATTAAACCACTTCCACACAGTCTGCCTTAGGAAGTTACTGAAGATTAAATGGCAAGGCAAGATCCCAGACACTGAAGTCCTAGAAAGAGCGTCCATGCCCAGTATCCACACTCTACTAATGAAGAATCAGATTCGCTGGGCTGGTCACTTGACTCGCATGCCAGATCACAGGCTCCCTAAACGAATTTTTTACGGCGAGTTGCGTTGTGGTAAACGCTCCCAGGGCGGCCAGAGGAAACGCTTTAAAGACACTCTGAAAATCTCACTGAATGCTTTTGGAATTAATCATGACACCTGGGAGACTGCATCCAGAGACCGAAATTCGTGGCGTACATCATTACGCAAGGGTGCAGTCACTTGTGAGGCAACCAGGACTGCAAGAGCCATGAAGAAAAGACAGAACAAAAAAACCACTGCAGAAAATCCTCCCCCAGAAACGTCAAGCATTCTTTGTCCACATTGCCAAAGAACATTTCGAGCCAAAATAGGCCTTATCAGCCATCTTAGAACTCACGGCTCCATACTTTCAACCCCACTGGATGAAATGAATGGTCATCATCATTCTTGATGGACAAACAACAACATACAGTCCTGAAAATTGTCACAAATGTCACCAGACGTACCTTTACAGCCCTGATGACTGTCACTAGACATACCTTTATAGCCTTGATGATCACTGACTGTGTAACCTATCTTGCCCAGCCACCACAAGAGGATGTACTCAAGCTGCAGTTTCTCTGAGCGGCTGAATGGCACAACTTGTCTGGTCATTGATCCCAGGGCCTCCACACTCAGTGGCATGGTCTTCATCACCTTGGGCTTGGGTACAACCAGGATCCCTGGGTGAGACACAAGCCCATCATTAGCATGTGTGGCAACTATAACACAACCAAATATCCTGTCTCTGTCCCTGGGTGAGACACAAGCCCGTCATTAGCATTGTGGCAACTATAACACAACCAAATATCCTGTCTCTGTCCCTGTGTGAGACACAAGCCCATCATTAGCATGTGTGGCAACTATAACACAACCAAATATCCTGTCTCTGTCCCTGGGTGAGACACAAGCCCATCATTAGCATGCATGGCAACTATAACACAACCAAATATCCTGTCTCTGTCCCTGGGTGAGACACAAGCCCATCATTAGCATGTGTGGCAACTATAACACAACCAAATATCCTGTCTCCATTCCTGGGTGAGACACAAGCCCATCATTAGCATGTGTGGCAACTATAACACAACCAAATATCCTGTCTCTGTCCCTGGGTGAGACACAAGCCCATCATTAGCATGTGTGGCAACTATAACACAACCAAATATCCTGTCTCTGTCCCTGGGTGAGACACAAGCCCATCATTAGCATGTGTGGCAACTCTAACACAACCAAATATCCTGTCTCTGTCCCTGGGTGAGACAAAAGCCCATCATTAGCATGTGTGGCAACTATAACACAACCAAATATCCTGTCTCCATTCCTGGGTGAGACACAAGCCCATCATTAGCATGTGTGGCAACTATAACACAACCAAATATCCTGTCTCTGTCCCTGGGTGAGACACAAGCCCATCATTAGCATGTGTGGCAACTATAACACAACCAAATATCCTGTCTCTGTCCCTGGGTGAGTCACAAGCCCATCATTAGCATGTGTGGCAACTATAACACAACCAAATATCCTGTCTCTGTCCCTGGGTGACACAACAAATACAAAACAAACCACTGTCTCAACTGTAACACATTCAATCCTCCAGGTCTCCATCAAGAATGAACAAATGAACGAACGAACAAACGAACAAACTTTATTTTCAAAAGGTTAAGAATTGGGCACGCAAGCATATCTAACACTCTGCCCTTCTATCACTCTCTTTCATACATTATTTCATTCACACATCATTCAAGGCTAACTGAGAACAGCAATAATATAAAAGATATGCATTATTAAGGCATTGAGAAAATGCAAACATCAATACCACACGACTCAGTAATATTAATGAATGGTGTGGCACTTGTTATTAGCTATGTGGAATATACTGGCCTACCAAAAGGAACTGGCTGTTATACTAGGGTTTTATTATTATTCTTATTTCTATTATTAAGGGGGAAGGTAATCCATACTGAGATAGTGTCCAAATCCATCCATCCATCATGTGCCATGCCGGTAAGCATGGGCGGTCATGTTCTGCCATATCACTCAATCACCAGAGTCGTGGATCAGCTCCGTGTTTCTGTCTCGACCATGCCACAAGGCCAAGCCATCCAGGTACTTGCTTCTAGGTCTTCCCCTTGGTCTGTTCCCCTCGATCTTACCAGTTGTCACCAAATTCTCCAATCCATTTCTTCTCATAACATGCCCAAAAAATTTTGACTGTCTACGTCTAATTTCTCTAATCAATTTACGATCTTCATTTGTTTCTTGAAGGACTTGTTCATTGGTCTTTCTGGCTGTCCATGGTATTCTTTGCATTTTCCTCAGAAACCACATCTCTACAGCCATCAGATGTTTTTCAGCCTGACTGCTCATTGTCCACGCTTCACATCCATATAAAAGTACAGGTTCAATGTAGCATCTCAACACTCTTTTTCTCGTTTCAATTGACATCTTTTTATTGGTCAATATGTTTTTCATCTTGCTAAAGGCTACTTTTGCCATGGCGATTCTTGTTCTAATCTCTTCAAGGCTTCTCCCATCAGATGTTATTACTGTTCCGAGATAATTGTACCTGCTCACTTGTTGAAGAATATTCCCATTTACTTGTATATTACATTGTGGTATTTCGTCCTTCCTAGTGACGACCATAATCTGTGTCTTTTTACAATTTAATTCTAACCCTAGTTGTTCACTGTGTGTAACAATCGCATCTACTAAATTTTGCAGGTCCTGTTCATTGTCTGCAATCAAATTTGCAATTATATGTACAGGGATTTGGTGATGTCTTTGATTTCTTGTGGAAGATTGTTCCACAGCTGAGCTGCGGAGTTTGCTAAGCTTGTTTTGTATAAGTCAATCCTAGGCTTCGGAATGTGTAATATATTTAATCGTTTACTGTGTCTAGCATTATATTTAAACAATGGCCAAAGGTAATTTGGGGCATTCTGATGAAGGATTTTGTGAATTAGTTTGGTCTTATTGAAAAGCAGACGCATGCGGAGTGGTAGTAACTGACGGCGTTTATGCAGGCTAGGATTGTCAGATAAATGTTTGCTATAAATTAAATGACAAACAAAGCCCATCATTAGCATGTGTGCCAATTCTAACACAATCACATCTTCTGGTCTCCATCCATGGTTTGACTATGTGTTAAACACAATCACATCTTTTGGTCTCCATCCATGGTTTGACTATGTGTTAAACACAATCACATCTTTTGGTCTCCATCCATGGTTTGACTATGTGTTAGGGTAAGAATATTCATCTGTGAGAGCTATATTGGGTGCTTCATATGTGGTGGTATTCTCAGAGATTTCATCAATCCGTTGTTTGTTAGAGAAACTTCTTGTTCTATTCCTGCAGTGTTTAAGTGCTAGAGCACTCCATGGGGAATTGTCTTTTAATAATCAGACAGCAAGACCAAACCATCACTTTTCTTGATTTTGAATATATCCCAACACTGGAACTGTCCTAGCATGCTACCTGATACTATGACGCTGTGATGTTGTCTCTTCTATTTATGTCTACAATTAATTGTAGGTTTTCCATGTCTGCTGTTACAATTGTTCTGTTCTGATTTGTTGCTACCGTCAACATCTGACATTGATAGGATCATATTGGTAAGAAGACAGTGTTGAACACTGACCTTATGTGCACCAAATACAGTCAATCAACTCTTTTTTTCTTAAAGCTGCATATCCTTTGCAGTCAACACCAGCATTTTACTGCTGTTGTTGATTTTTTTGGCAAGATTATGCTCAGTAGTTTGCCATTGCTTACTGAGCGGCCGGCTCACTTATCCCGTAAGTCATCAACACGGCAAGAACTGCTACCAATTCTCGCGCGCTGCGTTACCCTACGTGGATACACTGGATTATGGAGAAAGTCGTTTAACCACTAGGCCAGGGAGACCAGCGAACTTATATATACTGTATACAAAATACAATCAGTGAACTTATATATATATTGTATACAAAAAACAATAAGTGAATTTGTGTGCACCAATACAATCAGTGAACTTATGTATACTGCATACAAATTACATTAAGTGAACTTATATATACTGTATACAAGATACAATCAGCGAACTTATATATACTGTATACAAAATACAATAAGTGAACTTGTATATCCATCCATCATGTGCCATGCCGGTAAGCGTGGGCGGTCATGTTGTGCCATCTCACTCGATCACCAGAGTCGTGGATCAGCTCCGTGTTTCTGTCTCGACCATGCCACAAGGCCAAGCCATCCAGGTACTTGCTTCTAGGTCTTCCCCTTGGTCTGTTCCCCTCGATCTTACCAGTTGTCACCAAATTCTCCAATCCATTTCTTCTCATAACATGCCCAAAAAATTTTGACTGTCTACGTCTAATTTCTCTAATCAATTTACGATCTTCATTTGTTTCTTGAAGGACTTGTTCATTGGTCTTTCTGGCTGTCCATGGTATTCTTTGCATTTTCCTCAGAAACCACATCTCCACAGCCATCAGATGTTTTTCAGCCTGACTGCTCATTGTCCACGCTTCACATCCATACAAAAGTACAGGTTCAATGAACTTGTATATACTGTGTGCAAAATACAAGGGTAGGTCAAAAAGTTATGCACCACAATTATTATCTCAGCTAATAATAAAGATAGAAGCATTAAATTTGCACCAATTTAAGTTTATAATTTCTTGAAGGTGTATACCAAATTGCACCTCTGTAAACCAATTATAACTGCAAGACAAAACTGTTGAAATGGCAGATATTAATGACTTACGTTACAAGCAGAGAATTGTTATAGAATTCTGAGCGCAGAGAAAGAAACTGTTGTTAACATTCATAAGCAATTGTGCGCTGTTTATGGCACTTATGCAGTCGATAGAAGCACAGTTAGTCGCTGGGCGCAGAGAAGTTTGGTTTCTGCAAGTGAAGATGTAGAAGTGGCTGATAAGCCATGCTCTGCACATCCTGCCACAGCTACCTGCCGGGTCATGTTGGAACATACTGCCCCATCCACCGTACAGTTCAGACCTGGCTTCATCTGATTTCCATTTTTTTTTTATTCCCTTAAGAATGCTATCCGTGGGAAAAAGTTTGAAGACAATGAGGGAGTGATTAAGAAATGGCTATGAGAACAGGACAAAATGTGATACAGATCTGGGATATATACTCTTGTTTCAAGATGGCGTAAAGCCATTAAAGTTTATGGGGATTATGTTGAAAATTAGAAATGTGTGTGCACATGTGACTAAATTTCATGTGTATGATATTAACAGTTAAAGAGATAATAATTGTGATGCATAACTTTCTGACCTACCCTCGTACAATCAGTGAACTTATGCATACTGTGTATGAAATACAGTCAGTGAACTTATGTATACTGTGTACAAATTACAATCAGAGAAACATAAACACAACAATATGTATACTTCAACCAGATGGCTGCTCTGCCCTATACATGCACTCCAAAAAAATGGTTGCTACAAACAAACATAAGAACACCATTATTTATATTTCAAAAGAGTTTTGTTACAAATAAATATACAAACAATACTTATATGTCAAGAAGATGCTTGATAAAAACAAACAAACAACAACACAGTTCACCATACGCTTCTACAAACAAATACAAACAATACAGATACTTCAACCATACTCTCACTACAGACAAACATAAGAACAGCATTGTGTATATTTGAACAAGACTATAGCTACAAACATACATACAACAATACCTCAACAATATGCTCGCTACAGACAAACATAAGAACAACATTATGTATATTTGAACAAGACTATAGCTACAAACATACATACATACAACAATACCTCAACAATATGCTCGCTACAGACAAACATAAGAACAACCTTATGTATATTTGAACAAGTCTATAGCTACAAACATACATACATACAACAATACAGATACTTCAACAATACTCTCACTACAGACAAACATAAGAACAACATTATTATATTTCACCATACGCTTGCTACAAACATACAAACAAACAAAAATACAAATACTTCAACCATACTCTCATTAGAGACAAACATAAGAACAACATTATGTATATTTCAACAAGACTATTGCTACAGACAAACATAAGAACAACATTATGTATATTTCAACAAGACTATTGCTAAAAACATACAAACAATATGTATACGTGAACAAGATGCTGGCTACAACCTGAAAGTGTCCCGTCTGGTTGTATGAGAGACCTGAACGCCCGCTCCCACTGGCCGTGGCTGAGGTAGCCGTCCACATCTTCTGCTGACAGCTTCTTACCCACACATGGAGGTGTATGGTACAACTAGTGGTAGACCCACAATTATTACATCAGCTTTTTGAGGTAACTAGTGTTACAAGCACAGTTACATGAACAATTTTTGTTAACTAGTGGTATAAGTAGAGTTACATTATCAGTTTTTGGTAATTAATGTTACAAGTACAATTATATGAACAGTTTTTGGCAACTAGTGGTACAAATAGTTACATGATCAGACTTTCACAACATGTGTTACAAGTACAGTTACATGATCAGTTTTTGGTAACTAGTAGTACAAATAGAGTTACATGATCAGTTTTTGGTAACTAGTGTTACAAGTACAGTTATACAATTAGTTTTTGGTAACTAGTGTTACAAGTACAGTTATACAATTAGTTTTTGGTAACTAGTGTTACAAGTACAGCTATATTAATAGATTTTGGCAACTAGTGTTACAAGTACAGCTATATTAATAGATTTTGGCAACTAGTGTTACAAGTACAGCTGTAAGAACAGGTATTGGCAACTAGTGTTACAAGTACAACTATACGATCAGTTTTTGGCAACTAGTGTTACAAGTAGAATGATATAATAAGCTTGTGTGGATGAGAATGGTTGGAGCACTGAGACCAATAACATAAATGTACTGTAACATGAACAAATATTGTTGTTGATTGGATGGAAGTAGTTTCCTGCCATGGGTCTGTCATGTGGTAGGGCCATCACATGTTGTGGAGCTGGGAGCAGGGGGACCAGGTGGCAAGTGTTTGCCTCACTTGTAGAGCTGGGAGCAGGGGGACCAGGTGGCCAGTGTTTGCCTCACTTGTAGAGCTGGGAGCAGGGGGACCAGGCGGCCAGTGTTTGTCTCACTTGTAGAGATGGGACCAGGTGGCCAGTGTTTGTCTCACTTGTAGAGATGGGACCAGGTGGCCAGTGTTTGTCTCACTTGTAGAGATGGGACCAGGCGGCCAGTGTTTGTCTCACTTGTAGAGATGGGACCAGGTGGCCAGTGTTTGTCTCACTTGTAGAGCTGGGAGCAGGGGGACCAGGTGGCCAGTGTTTGTCTCACTTGTAGAGCTGGGAGCAGGGGGACCAGGTGGCCAGTGTTTGCCTCACTTGTAGAGCTGGGAGCAGGGGGACCAGGTGGCCAGTGTTTGCCTCACTTGTAGAGCTGGGAGCAGGGGGACCAGGTGGCCAGTTTTTGCCTCACTTGTAGAGCTGGGAGAAGGGGGACCAGGTGGCCAGTGTTTGTCTCACTTGTAGAGCTGGGAGCAGGGGGACCAGGTGGCCAGTGTTTGCCTCACTTGTAGAGCTGGGAGCAGGGGGACCAGGCGGCCAGTGTTTGTCTCACTTGCAGAGCTGGGAGCAGGGGGACCAGGCGGCCAGTGTTTGTCTCATTTGAAGAGATGGGACCAGGTGGCCAGTGTTTGCCTCACTTGTAGAGTTGGGAGCAGGGGGACCAGGTGGCCAGTGTTTGCCTCACTTGTAGAGCTGGGAGCAGGGGGACCAGGTGGCCAGTGTTTGCCTCACTTGTAGAGCTGGGAGCAGGGGGACCAGGTGGCCAGTGTTTGCCTCACTTGTAGAGCTGGGAGCAGGGGGACCAGGTGGCCAGTGGTTGTCTCACTTGTAGAGCTGGGAGCAGGGGGACCAGGCGGCCAGTGTTTGTCTCACTTGTAGAGATGGGACCAGGTGGCCAGTGTTTGCCTCACTTGTAGAGCTGGGAGCAGGGGGACCAGGTGGCCAGTGTTTGCCTCACTTGTAGAGCTGGGAGCAGAGGGACCAGGTGGCCAGTGTTTGTCTCACTTGTAGAGCTGGGAGCAAGGTGACCAGGTGGCCAGTGTTTGCCTCACTTGTAGAGCTGGGAGCAGAGGGACCAGGTGGCCAGTGTTTGCCAACATTACAACAATATCCAACAATCACTGAAGCTTCTACAGACCCAACATTACAACAATATCCAACTATCACTGAAGCTTCTATAGACTCAACATTACAACAATATACAACAATCACTGAAACTTCTACAAACCCAACATTACAACAATATCCAACAATCACTGAAGCTTCTACAGACCCAACATTACAACAATATACAACAATCACCGAAGCTTCTACAGACCCAACATTACAACAATATCCAGCAATCACTTCAGCTTCTACAGACCCAACATTACAACAATATCCAACAATCACTTAAGCTTCTACAGACGCAACATTACAACAATATCCAACAATCACTGAAGCTTCCACAGACCCAACATTACAACAATATCCAACAATCACTGAAGCTTCTATAGACCCAACATTACAACAATATCCAACAATCACTGAAGCTTCTATAGACCCAACATTACAACAATATCCAACAATCACCGAAGCTTCTACAGACCCAACATTACAACAATATCCAACAATCACTGAAGCTTCTACAGACCCAACATTGCAACAATATCCAACAGTCACTGAACATACCCCCAGAAGCCGGTCCAGGTGGTAGACCATGACGTAGGCCAGGTGGGAGACGACCGGCCCATCTTCAGCAATGAACACAACTTTCTTGGACTCCAGCTCTGCCTCATCTTCAGAGTTTCTGGTCAGATTGGCTACAAATCGTCCTCCACCACCCTCGGTTGTCTGCAGGTGACTCAGGCCTGATATGTGATGCCTTAAGGCAAATCTTCTCCAGACCTGTTCTCTGACACCTGTGGAGACATTGCGGAAACTGATGTCTGAACAAAGGTGTCACCATGTGACACAGCCTCATCCACTACTGGGGACAGGAGCTGGTATATGGCTACACTGCTACCTAATGCTACAACTGCAGTGATACTGCTCAAAGTAAAGTGTGTATATCATACAGTCATGATACTGCTCAAGTATAGTATTTATATGTTACAGTCATGATACTGTTCACATATAGTGTGTATATGTTACAGCCATGACACTATTCAAGTATAGTGTGTATATGTTACAGCCATGATACTGTTCAAGTATATTGTGTATATGTTACAGTCATGATACTGTTCACGTATTGTGAGTGTATATGTTACAGCCATGATACTGTTCATGTATTGTGTGTATATGTTACAGTCATGATACTGTTCAAGTATAGTGTGTATATGTTACAGTCATGTTACTGTTCAAGTATAGAGTGTATATGTTGCAGCCATGATACTGTTCAAGTATATAGTGTATATGTTACAGTCATGATACTGTTCAATTATAGTGTGTATATGTTACAGCCATGATACTGTTTAAGTATAGTGTGTATATGTTACAGTCATGATACTGTTCAAGTATAGTGTTATATGTTACAGCCATGATACTGTTCAAGTATAGTGTGTATATGTTACAGTCATGATACTGTTCACATATTGTGTGTGTATATGTTACAGTCATGATACTGTTCATTTATAGTGTGTGTATATGTTACAGTCATGATACTGTTCACATGTAGTGTGTATATGTTACAGCCATGACACTATTCAAGTATAGTGTGTATATGTTACAGCCATGATACTGTTCAAGTATATTGTGTATATGTTACAGTCATGATACTGTTCACGTATTGTGAGTGTATATGCTACAGCCATGATACTGTTCATGTATTGTGTGTATATGTTACAGTCATAATACTGTTCAAGTATAGTGTGTATATGTTACAGCCATGATACTGTTCAAGTATATAGTGTATATGTTACAGTCATGATACTGTTCAAGTATAGTGTGTATATGTTACAGCCATGATACTGTTCAAGTATATAGTGTATATGTTACAGTCATGATAGTGTTCAAGTATATAGTGTATATGTTACAGTCATGATAGTGTTCAAGTATATAGTGTATATGTTACAGTCATGATACTGTTCAAGTATATAGTGTATATGTTACAGTCATGATAGTGTTCAAGTATATAGTGTATATGTTACAGTCATGATAGTGTTCAAGTATATAGTGTATATGTTACAGTCATGATAGTGTTCAAGTATATAGTGTATATGTTACAGTCATGATAGTGTTTAAGTATATAGTGTATATGTTACAGTCATGATACTGTTCAAGTATATAGTGTATATGTTGCAGTCATGATACTGTTCAAGTATATAGTGTATATGTTACAGCCATGATACTGTTCAAGTATAGTGTGTATATGTTACAGTCATGATACTGTTCTAGTATAGTGTGTATATGTTACAGCCATGATACTGTTCACGTATAGTGTGTATATGTTACAGTCATGATACTGTTCAAGTATATAGTGTATATGTTACAGCCATGATACTGTTCAAGTATAGAGTGTATATGTTACAGCCATGATACTGTTCAAGTATATAGTGTATATGTTACAGTCATGATGCTGTTAACATATAGAGTGTATATGTTACAGTCATGATACTGTTCACGTGTAGTGTGTATATGTTACAGTCAAGATAATGTTCACGTATAGAGTGTATATGTTACAGCCATGATACTGTTCAAGTATAGTGTGTATATGTTACAGTCATGATACTGTTCAAGTATATAGTGTATATGTTACAGGCATGATACTGTTCAAGTATAGTGTGTATATGTTACAGTCATGATACTGTTCAAGTATAGTGTGTATATGTTACAGCCTTGATACTGTTCAAGTTAGTGTGTATATGTTACAGTCATGATACTGTTCAAGTATATAGTGTATATGTTACATCCATGATACTGTTCAAGTATAGTGTGTATATGTTACAGTCATGATACTGTTTACCTATAGAGTGTATATGTTACAGTCATGATACTGTTCAAGTATAGTGTGTATATGTTACAGCCATGATACTGTTCAAGTATATAGTGTATATGTTACAGCCATGATACTGTTCAAGTATAGAGTGTATATGTTACAGCCATGATACTGTTCAAGTATATAGTGTATATGTTACAGTCATGATACTGTTCACATATAGAGTGTATATGTTACAGTCATGATACTGTTCACGTATAGTGTGTATATGTTACAGTCATGATACTGTTCACGTATAGAGTGTATATGTTACAGTCATGATACTGTTCATGTATAGTGTGTATATGCAGTCATGATACTGTTCACGTATAGTGTGTATATGTTGCAGTCATGATACTGTTCAAGTATAGAGTGTATATGTTGCAGCCATGATACTGTTCAAGTATATAGTGTATATGTTACAGTCATGATACTGTTCAATTATAGTGTGTATATGTTACAGCCATGATACTGTTTAAGTATAGTGTGTATATGTTACAGTCATGATACTGTTTACGTATAGAGTTTATATGTTACAGTCATGATACTGTTTAAGTATAGTGTTATATGTTACAGCCATGATACTGTTCAAGTATAGTGTGTATATGTTACAGTGATGATACTGTTCACATATTGTGTGTGTATATGTTACAGTCATGATACTGTTCATTTATAGTGTGTGTATATGTTACAGTCATGATACTGTTCACATATAGTGTGTATATGTTACAGTCATAATACTGTTCAAGTATAGTGTGTATATGTTACAGCCATGATACTGTTCAAGTATAGTGTGTATATGTTCCAGTCATGATAGTGTTCAAGTATATAGTGTATATGTTACAGTCATGATAGTGTTCAAGTATATAGTGTATATGTTACAGTCATGATACTGTTCAAGTATATAGTGTATATGTTACAGTCATGATAGTGTTCAAGTATATAGTGTATATGTTACAGTCATGATAGTGTTCAAGTATATAGTGTATATGTTACAGTCATGATAGTGTTCAAGTATATAGTGTATATGTTACAGTCATGATAGTGTTCAAGTATATAGTGTATATGTTACAGTCATGATACTGTTCAAGTATATAGTGTATATGTTGCAGCCATGATACTGTTCAAGTATATAGTGTATATGGTACAGTCATGATACTGTTCAAGTATAGTGTGTATATGTTACAGCAATGATACTGTTCAAGTATAGTGTGTATTTGTTACAGTCATGATACTGTTCATGTATAGAGTGTATATGTTACAGTCATGATACTGTTCACATATAGTGTGTATATGTTACAGTCATGATACTGTTCACATATAGAGTGTATATGTTACAGCCATGATACTGTTCAGGTATAGTGTGTATATGTTACAGTCATGATACTGTTCAAGTATATAGTGTATATGTTACAGGCATGATACTGTTCAA
Source organism: Cepaea hortensis (assembly GCA_963921405.1). Lineage (NCBI taxonomy): Eukaryota > Metazoa > Mollusca > Gastropoda > Stylommatophora > Helicidae > Cepaea > Cepaea hortensis. The sequence continues at coordinate 104,453,774 of OY992890.1, forward strand.
GTATAGTGTGTATATGTTACAGTCATGATACTGTTCAAGTATAGTGTGTATATGTTACAGCCATGATACTGTTCAAGTATAGTGTGTATATGTTACAGTCATGATACTGTTCAAGTATATAGTGTATATGTTACAGCCATGATACTGTTCAAGTATAGTGTGTATATGTTACAGTCATGATACTGTTTACGTATAGAGTGTATATGTTACAGTCACGCTACTGTTCAAGTATAGTGTGTATATGTTACAGCCATGATACTGTTCAAGTATAGTGTGTATATGTTACAGTCATGATACTGTTCAAGTATAGTGTGTATATGTTACAGCCATGATACTGTTCAAGTATAGTGTGTATATGTTACAGTCATGATAGTGTTCAAGTATATAGTGTATATGTTACAGTCATGATAGTGTTCAAGTATATAGTGTATATGTTACAGTCATGATACTGTTCAAGTATATAGTGTATATGTTACAGTCATGATAGTGTTCAAGTATATAGTGTATATGTTACAGTCATGATAGTGTTCAAGTATATAGTGTATATGTTACAGTCATGATAGTGTTCAAGTATATAGTGTATATGTTACAGTCATGATACTGTTCAAGTATATAGTGTATATGTTGCAGCCATGATACTGTTCAAGTATATAGTGTATATGTTACAGTCATGATACTGTTCACATATAGTGTGTATATGTTACAGTCATGATACTGTTTACATATAGAGTGTATATGTTACAGCCATGATACTGTTCAAGTATAGTGTGTATATGTTACAGTCATGATACTGTTCAAGTATATAGTGTATATGTTACAGTCATGATACTGTTCAAGTATAGTGTGTATATGTTACAGTCATGATACTGTTCAAGTATAGAGTGTATATGTTACAGCCATGATACTGTTCAAGTATAGTGTGTATATGTTACAGTCATGATACTGTTCAAGTATATAGTGTATATGTTACAGCCATGATACTGTTCACGTATATAGTGTATATGTTACAGTCATGATACTGTTCACGTATAGTGTGTATATGTTACAGTCATGATACTGTTCAAGTATAGTGTGTATATGTTACAGTCATGATACTGTTCACGTATAGTGTGTATATGTTACAGTCATGATACTGTTCAAGTATAGAGTGTATATGTTACAGTCATGATACTGCTCAAGTATAGTGTGTGTATATGTTACAGTCATGATACTGCTCAAGTATAGTGTGTGTATATGTTACAGCCATGATACTGTTCAAGTATAGTGTGTATATGTTACAGTCATGATACTGTTCAAGTATAGAGTGTATATGTTACAGCCATGATACTGTTCAAGTATAGTGTGTATATGTTACAGCCATGATACTGTTCAAGTATATAGTGTATATGTTACAGTCATGATACTGTTCAAGTATAGTGTGTATATGTTACAGTCATGATACTGTTCAAGTATAGTGTGTATATGTTACAGCCATGATACTGTTCAAGTATAGTGTGTATATGTTACAGTCATGATACTGTTCAAGTATATAGTGTATATGTTACAGTCATGATAGTGTTCAAGTATATAGTGTATATGTTACAGTCATGATAGTGTTCAAGTATATAGTGTATATGTTACAGTCATGATACTGTTCAAGTATATAGTGTATATGTTACAGTCATGATAGTGTTCAAGTATATAGTGTATATGTTACAGTCATGATAGTGTTCAAGTATATAGTGTATATGTTACAGTCATGATAGTGTTCAAGTATATAGTGTATATGTTACAGTCATGATAGTGTTCAAGTATATAGTGTATATGTTACAGTCATGATACTGTTCAAGTATATAGTGTATATGTTGCAGTCATGATACTGTTCAAGTATATAGTGTATATGTTACAGCCATGATACTGTTCAAGTATAGTGTGTATATGTTACAGTCATGATACTGTTCTAGTATAGTGTGTATATGTTACAGCCATGATACTGTTCACGTATAGTGTGTATATGTTACAGTCATGATACTGTTCAAGTATATAGTGTATATGTTACAGCCATGATACTGTTCAAGTATAGAGTGTATATGTTACAGCCATGATACTGTTCAAGTATATAGTGTATATGTTACAGTCATGATGCTGTTAACATATAGAGTGTATATGTTACAGTCATGATACTGTTCACGTGTAGTGTGTATATGTTACAGTCAAGATAATGTTCACGTATAGAGTGTATATGTTACAGCCATGATACTGTTCAAGTATAGTGTGTATATGTTACAGTCATGATACTGTTCAAGTATATAGTGTATATGTTACAGGCATGATACTGTTCAAGTATAGTGTGTATATGTTACAGTCATGATACTGTTCAAGTATAGTGTGTATATGTTACAGCCTTGATACTGTTCAAGTTAGTGTGTATATGTTACAGTCATGATACTGTTCAAGTATATAGTGTATATGTTACAGCCATGATACTGTTCAAGTATAGTGTGTATATGTTACAGTCATGATACTGTTTACCTATAGAGTGTATATGTTACAGTCATGATACTGTTCAAGTATAGTGTGTATATGTTACAGCCATGATACTGTTCAAGTATATAGTGTATATGTTACAGCCATGATACTGTTCAAGTATAGAGTGTATATGTTACAGCCATGATACTGTTCAAGTATATAGTGTATATGTTACAGTCATGATACTGTTCACATATAGAGTGTATATGTTACAGTCATGATACTGTTCACGTATAGTGTGTATATGTTACAGTCATGATACTGTTCACGTATAGAGTGTATATGTTACAGTCATGATACTGTTCATGTATAGTGTGTATATGCAGTCATGATACTGTTCACGTATAGTGTGTATATGTTGCAGTCATGATACTGTTCAAGTATAGAGTGTATATGTTGCAGCCATGATACTGTTCAAGTATATAGTGTATATGTTACAGTCATGATACTGTTCAATTATAGTGTGTATATGTTACAGCCATGATACTGTTTAAGTATAGTGTGTATATGTTACAGTCATGATACTGTTTACGTATAGAGTTTATATGTTACAGTCATGATACTGTTTAAGTATAGTGTTATATGTTACAGCCATGATACTGTTCAAGTATAGTGTGTATATGTTACAGTGATGATACTGTTCACATATTGTGTGTGTATATGTTACAGTCATGATACTGTTCATTTATAGTGTGTGTATATGTTACAGTCATGAAACTGTTCACATATAGTGTGTATATGTTACAGTCATAATACTGTTCAAGTATAGTGTGTATATGTTACAGCCATGATACTGTTCAAGTATAGTGTGTATATGTTCCAGTCATGATAGTGTTCAAGTATATAGTGTATATGTTACAGTCATGATAGTGTTCAAGTATATAGTGTATATGTTACAGTCATGATACTGTTCAAGTATATAGTGTATATGTTACAGTCATGATAGTGTTCAAGTATATAGTGTATATGTTACAGTCATGATAGTGTTCAAGTATATAGTGTATATGTTACAGTCATGATAGTGTTCAAGTATATAGTGTATATGTTACAGTCATGATAGTGTTCAAGTATATAGTGTATATGTTACAGTCATGATACTGTTCAAGTATATAGTGTATATGTTGCAGCCATGATACTGTTCAAGTATATAGTGTATATGGTACAGTCATGATACTGTTCAAGTATAGTGTGTATATGTTACAGCCATGATACTGTTCAAGTATAGTGTGTATTTGTTACAGTCATGATACTGTTCATGTATAGAGTGTATATGTTACAGTCATGATACTGTTCACATATAGTGTGTATATGTTACAGTCATGATACTGTTCACATATAGAGTGTATATGTTACAGCCATGATACTGTTCAGGTATAGTGTGTATATGTTACAGTCATGATACTGTTCAAGTATATAGTGTATATGTTACAGGCATGATACTGTTCAAGTATAGTGTGTATATGTTACAGTCATGATACTGTTCAAGTATAGTGTGTATATGTTACAGCCATGATACTGTTCAAGTATAGTGTGTATATGTTACAGTCATGATACTGTTCAAGTATATAGTGTATATGTTACAGCCATGATACTGTTCAAGTATAGTGTGTATATGTTACAGTCATGATACTGTTTACGTATAGAGTGTATATGTTACAGTCACGCTACTGTTCAAGTATAGTGTGTATATGTTACAGCCATGATACTGTTCAAGTATAGTGTGTATATGTTACAGTCATGATACTGTTCAAGTATAGTGTGTATATGTTACAGCCATGATACTGTTCAAGTATAGTGTGTATATGTTACAGTCATGATAGTGTTCAAGTATATAGTGTATATGTTACAGTCATGATAGTGTTCAAGTATATAGTGTATATGTTACAGTCATGATACTGTTCAAGTATATAGTGTATATGTTACAGTCATCATAGTGTTCAAGTATATAGTGTATATGTTACAGTCATGATAGTGTTCAAGTATATAGTGTATATGTTACAGTCATGATAGTGTTCAAGTATATAGTGTATATGTTACAGTCATGATACTGTTCAAGTATATAGTGTATATGTTGCAGCCATGATACTGTTCAAGTATATAGTGTATATGTTACAGTCATGATACTGTTCACATATAGTGTGTATATGTTACAGTCATGATACTGTTTACATATAGAGTGTATATGTTACAGCCATGATACTGTTCAAGTATAGTGTGTATATGTTACAGTCATGATACTGTTCAAGTATATAGTGTATATGTTACAGTCATGATACTGTTCAAGTATAGAGTGTATATGTTACAGCCATGATACTGTTCAAGTATAGTGTGTATATGTTACAGTCATGATACTGTTCAAGTATAGTGTGTATATGTTACAGTCATGATACTGTTCAAGTATAGTGTGTATATGTTACAGTCATGATACTGTTCACGTATAGTGTGTATATGTTACAGTCATGATACTGTTCAAGTATAGAGTGTATATGTTACAGTCATGATACTGCTCAAGTATAGTGTGTGTATATGTTACAGTCATGATACTGCTCAAGTATAGTGTGTGTATATGTTACAGCCATGATACTGTTCAAGTATAGTGTGTATATGTTACAGTCATGATACTGTTCAAGTATAGAGTGTATATGTTACAGCCATGATACTGTTCAAGTATAGAGTGTATAAGTTACAGTCATGATACTGTTCACGTATAGTGTGTGTATGTTACAGTCATGATACTGTTCAAGTATAGTGTGTATATGTTACAGTCATGATACTGTTCACGTATAGTGTGTGTATGTTACAGTCATGATACTGTTCAAGTATAGTGTGTATATGTTACAGCCATGATACTGTTCAAGTATAGTGTGTATTTGTTACAGTCATGATACTGTTCAAGTATAGAGTGTATTTGTTACAGTCATGATAGTGTTCAAGTATAGAGTGTATTTGTTACAGTCATAATACTGTTCAAGTATAGAGTGTATTTGTTACAGTCATAATACTGTTCAAGTATAGAGTGTATATGTTACAGCCATGATACTGTTCAATTATAGAGTGTATATGTTACAGTCATGATACTGTTCAAGTATAGTGTGTATATGTTACAGCCATGATACTGTTCAAGTATAGTGTGTATATGTTACAGCCATGATACTGTTCAAGTATAGAGTGTATATGTTACAGTCATGATACTGTTCAAGTATAGAGTGTATATGTTACAGTCATGATACTGTTCAAGTATAGAGTGTATATGTTACAGTCATGATAGTGTTCAATTATAGTGTGTATATGTTACATTCATGATATTGTTCAAGTATAGTGTGTATATGTTACAGCCATGATACTGTTCAAGTATAGTGTGTATATGTTACAGCCATGATACTGTTCATGTATAGAGTGTATATGTTACAGTCATGATACTGTTCAAGTATAGAGTGTATTTGTTACAGTCATGATACTGTTTAAGTATAGTGTGTATATGTTACAGTCATGATAGTGTTCAAGTATATAGTGTATATGTTACAGTCATGATAGTGTTCAAGTATATAGTGTATATGTTACAGTCATGATAGTGTTCAAGTATATAGTGTATATGTTACAGTCATGATACTGTTCAAGTATATAGTGTATATGTTACAGTATTGATAGTGTTCAAGTATATAGTGTATATGTTACAGTCATGAAAGTGTTCAAGTATATAGTGTATATGTTACAGTCATGATAGTGTTCAAGTATATAGTGTATATGTTACAGTCATGATAGTGTTCAAGTATATAGTGTATATGTTACAGTCATGATACTGTTCAAGTATATAGTGTATATGTTGCAGCCATGATACTGTTCAAGTATATAGTGTATATGGTACAGTCATGATACTGTTCAAGTATAGTGTGTATATGTTACAGCCATGATACTGTTCAAGTATAGTGTGTATTTGTTACAGTCATGATACTGTTCACGTATAGAGTGTATATGTTACAGTCATGATACTGTTCACATATAGTGTGTATATGTTACAGTCATGATACTGTTCACGTATAGAGTGTATATGTTACAGCCATGATACTGTTCAAGTATAGTGTGTATATGTTACAGTCATGATACTGTTCAAGTATATAGTGTATATGTTACAGTCATGATACTGTTCAAGTATAGTGTGTATATGTTACAGTCATGATACTGTTCAAGTATAGTGTGTATATGTTACAGCCATGATACTGTTCAAGTATAGTGTGTATATGTTACAGTCATGATACTGTTCAAGTATATAGTGTATATGTTACAGCCATGATACTGTTCAAGTATAGTGTGTATATGTTACAGTCATGATACTGTTTACGTATAGAGTGTATATGTTACAGTCACGCTACTGTTCAAGTATAATGTGTATATGTTACAGCCATGATACTGTTCAAGTATAGTGTGTATATGTTACAGTCATGATACTGTTCAAGTATAGTGTGTATATGTTACAGCCATGATACTGTTCAAGTATAGTGTGTATATGTTACAGTCATGATAGTGTTCAAGTATATAGTGTATATGTTACAGTCATGATAGTGTTCAAGTATATAGTGTATATGTTACAGTCATGATACTGTTCAAGTATATAGTGTATATGTTACAGTCATGATAGTGTTCAAGTATATAGTGTATATGTTACAGTCATGATAGTGTTCAAGTATATAGTGTATATGTTACAGTCATGATAGTGTTCAAGTATATAGTGTATATGTTACAGTCATGATACTGTTCAAGTATATAGTGTATATGTTGCAGCCATGATACTGTTCAAGTATATAGTGTATATGTTACAGTCATGATACTGTTCACGTAGTGTGTATATGTTACAGTCATGATACTGTTTACATATAGAGTGTATATGTTACAGCCATGATACTGTTCAAGTATAGTGTGTATATGTTACAGTCATGATACTGTTCAAGTATATAGTGTATATGTTACAGTCATGATACTGTTCAAGTATAGTGTGTATATGTTACAGTCATGATAATGTTCAAGTATAGAGTGTATATGTTACAGCCATGATACTGTTCAAGTATAGTGTTATATGTTACAGTCATGATACTGTTCAAGTATATAGTGTATATGTTACAGCCATGATACTGTTCACGTATATAGTGTATATGTTACAGTCATGATACTGTTCACGTATAGTGTGTATATGTTACAGTCATGATACTGTTTACATATAGAGTGTATATGTTACAGCCATGATACTGTTCAAGTATAGTGTGTATATGTTACAGTCATGATACTGTTCAAGTATATAGTGTATATGTTACAGTCATGATACTGTTCAAGTATAGTGTGTATATGTTACAGTCATGATAATGTTCAAGTATAGAGTGTATATGTTACAGCCATGATACTGTTCAAGTATAGTGTTATATGTTACAGTCATGATACTGTTCAAGTATATAGTGTATATGTTACAGCCATGATACTGTTCACGTATATAGTGTATATGTTACAGTCATGATACTGTTCACGTATAGTGTGTATATGTTACAGTCATGATACTGTTCAAGTATAGTGTGTATATGTTACAGTCATGATACTGTTCACGTATAGTGTGTATATGTTACAGTCATGATACTGTTCAAGTATAGAGTGTATATGTTACAGTCATGATACTGCTCAAGTATAGTGTGTGTATATGTTACAGTCATGATACTGCTCAAGTATAGTGTGTGTATATGTTACAGCCATGATACTGTTCAAGTATAGTGTGTATATGTTACAGTCATGATACTGTTCAAGTATAGAGTGTATATGTTACAGCCATGATACTGTTCAAGTATAGTGTTATATGTTACAGTCATGATACTGTTCAAGTATATAGTGTATATGTTACAGCCATGATACTGTTCACGTATATAGTGTATATGTTACAGTCATGATACTGTTCAATTATAGTGTGTATATGTTACAGCCATGATACTGTTCAATTATAGTGTGTATATGTTACAGTCATGATACTGTTCACGTATAGTGTGTATATGTTACAGTCATGATATTGTTCACGTATAGAGTGCATATGTTACAGTCATGATACTGTTTAAGTAAAGAGTGTTTTTGTTACAGTCATGATACTGTTCAAGTATAGTGTGTATATGTTAAAGCCATGATACTGTTCAATTATAGAGTGTATATGTTACAGTCATGATACTGTTCAAGTATAGTGTGTATATGTTACAGCCATGATACTGTTCAAGTATAGTGTGTATATGTTACAGCCATGATACTGTTCACGTATAGTGTGTATATGTTACAGTCATGATACTGTTCAATTATAGAGTGTATATGTTACAGCCATGATACTGTTCAAGTATAGAGTGTATAAGTTACAGTCATGATACTGTTCACGTATAGTGTGTGTATGTTACAGTCATGATACTGTTCAAGTATAGTGTGTATATGTTACAGTCATGATACTGTTCACGTATAGTGTGTGTATGTTACAGTCATGATACTGTTCTAGTATAGTGTGTATATGTTACAGCCATGATACTGTTCAAGTATAGTGTGTATTTGTTACAGTCATGATACTGTTCAAGTATAGAGTGTATTTGTTACAGTCATGATAGTGTTCAAGTATAGAGTGTATTTGTTACAGTCATAATACTGTTCAAGTATAGAGTGTATATGTTACAGCCATGATACTGTTCAATTATAGAGTGTATATGTTACAGTCATGATACTGTTCAAGTATAGTGTGTATTTGTTACAGTCATGATAGTGTTCAAGTATAGAGTGTATTTGTTACAGTCATAATACTGTTCAAGTATAGAGTGTATATGTTACAGCCATGATACTGTTCAATTATAGAGTGTATATGTTACAGTCATGATACTGTTCAAGTATAGTGTGTATATGTTACAGCCATGATACTGTTCAAGTATAGTGTGTATATGTTACAGCCATGATACTGTTCAAGTATAGAGTGTATATGTTACAGTCATGATACTGTTCAAGTATAGAGTGTATATGTTACAGTCATGATACTGTTCAAGTATAGAGTGTATATGTTACAGTCATGATAGTGTTCAATTATAGTGTGTATATGTTACAGTCATGATATTGTTCAAGTATAGTGTGTATATGTTACAGCCATGATACTGTTCAAGTATAGTGTGTATATGTTACAGCCATGATACTGTTCATGTATAGAGTGTATATGTTACAGTCATGATACTGTTCAAGTATAGAGTGTATTTGTTACAGTCATGATACTGTTTAAGTATAGTGTGTATATGTTACAGTCATGATAGTGTTCAAGTATATAGTGTATATGTTACAGTCATGATAGTGTTCAAGTATATAGTGTATATGTTACAGTCATGATAGTGTTCAAGTATATAGTGTATATGTTACAGTCATGATACTGTTCAAGTATATAGTGTATATGTTACAGTATTGATAGTGTTCAAGTATATAGTGTATATGTTACAGTCATGATAGTGTTCAAGTATATAGTGTATATGTTACAGTCATGATAGTGTTCAAGTATATAGTGTATATGTTACAGTCATGATAGTGTTCAAGTATATAGTGTATATGTTACAGTCATGATACTGTTCAAGTATATAGTGTATATGTTGCAGCCATGATACTGTTCAAGTATATAGTGTATATGGTACAGTCATGATACTGTTCACGTATATAGTGTATATGTTACAGCCATGATACTGTTCAAGTATAGTGTTATATGTTACAGTCATGATACTGTTCAAGTATATAGTGTATATGTTACAGCCATGATACTGTTCACGTATATAGTGTATATGTTACAGTCATGATACTGTTCACGTATAGTGTGTATATGTTACAGTCATGATACTGTTCAAGTATAGTGTGTATATGTTACAGTCATGATACTGTTCACGTATAGTGTGTATATGTTACAGTCATGATACTGTTCAAGTATAGAGTGTATATGTTACAGTCATGATACTGCTCAAGTATAGTGTGTGTATATGTTACAGTCATGATACTGCTCAAGTATAGTGTGTGTATATGTTACAGCCATGATACTGTTCAAGTATAGTGTGTATATGTTACAGTCATGATACTGTTCAAGTATAGAGTGTATATGTTACAGCCATGATACTGTTCAAGTATAGTGTTATATGTTACAGTCATGATACTGTTCAAGTATATAGTGTATATGTTACAGCCATGATACTGTTCACGTATATAGTGTATATGTTACAGTCATGATACTGTTCAATTATAGTGTGTATATGTTACAGCCATGATACTGTTCAATTATAGTGTGTATATGTTACAGTCATGATACTGTTCACGTATAGTGTGTATATGTTACAGTCATGATATTGTTCACGTATAGAGTGCATATGTTACAGTCATGATACTGTTTAAGTATAGAGTGTTTTTGTTACAGTCATGATACTGTTCAAGTATAGTGTGTATATGTTAAAGCCATGATACTGTTCAATTATAGAGTGTATATGTTACAGTCATGATACTGTTCAAGTATAGTGTGTATATGTTACAGCCATGATACTGTTCAAGTATAGTGTGTATATGTTACAGCCATGATACTGTTCACGTATAGTGTGTATATGTTACAGTCATGATACTGTTCAATTATAGAGTGTATATGTTACAGCCATGATACTGTTCAAGTATAGAGTGTATAAGTTACAGTCATGATACTGTTCACGTATAGTGTGTGTATGTTACAGTCATGATACTGTTCAAGTATAGTGTGTATATGTTACAGTCATGATACTGTTCACGTATAGTGTGTGTATGTTACAGTCATGATACTGTTCAAGTATAGTGTGTATATGTTACAGCCATGATACTGTTCAAGTATAGTGTGTATTTGTTACAGTCATGATACTGTTCAAGTATAGAGTGTATTTGTTACAGTCATGATAGTGTTCAAGTATAGAGTGTATTTGTTACAGTCATAATACTGTTCAAGTATAGAGTGTATATGTTACAGCCATGATACTGTTCAATTATAGAGTGTATATGTTACAGTCATGATACTGTTCAAGTATAGTGTGTATTTGTTACAGTCATGATAGTGTTCAAGTATAGAGTGTATTTGTTACAGTCATAATACTGTTCAAGTATAGAGTGTATATGTTACAGCCATGATACTGTTCAATTATAGAGTGTATATGTTACAGTCATGATACTGTTCAAGTATAGTGTGTATATGTTACAGCCATGATACTGTTCAAGTATAGTGTGTATATGTTACAGCCATGATACTGTTCAAGTATAGAGTGTATATGTTACAGTCATGATACTGTTCAAGTATAGAGTGTATATGTTACAGTCATGATACTGTTCAAGTATAGAGTGTATATGTTACAGTCATGATAGTGTTCAATTATAGTGTGTATATGTTACAGTCATGATATTGTTCAAGTATAGTGTGTATATGTTACAGCCATGATACTGTTCAAGTATAGTGTGTATATGTTACAGCCATGATACTGTTCATGTATAGAGTGTATATGTTACAGTCATGATACTGTTCAAGTATAGAGTGTATTTGTTACAGTCATGATACTGTTTAAGTATAGTGTGTATATGTTACAGTCATGATAGTGTTCAAGTATATAGTGTATATGTTACAGTCATGATAGTGTTCAAGTATATAGTGTATATGTTACAGTCATGATAGTGTTCAAGTATATAGTGTATATGTTACAGTCATGATACTGTTCAAGTATATAGTGTATATGTTACAGTATTGATAGTGTTCAAGTATATAGTGTATATGTTACAGTCATGATAGTGTTCAAATATATAGTGTATATGTTACAGTCATGATAGTGTTCAAGTATATAGTGTATATGTTACAGTCATGATAGTGTTCAAGTATATAGTGTATATGTTACAGTCATGATACTGTTCAAGTATATAGTGTATATGTTGCAGCCATGATACTGTTCAAGTATATAGTGTATATGGTACAGTCATGATACTGTTCAAGTATAGTGTGTATATGTTACAGCCATGATACTGTTCAAGTATAGTGTGTATTTGTTACAGTCATGATACTGTTCACGTATAGAGTGTATATGTTACAGTCATGATACTGTTCACATATAGTGTGTATATGTTACAGTCATGATACTGTTCACGTATAGAGTGTATATGTTACAGCCATGATACTGTTCAAGTATAGTGTGTATATGTTACAGTCATGATACTGTTCAAGTATATAGTGTATATGTTACAGTCATGATACTGTTCAAGTATAGTGTGTATATGTTACAGTCATGATACTGTTCAAGTATAGTGTGTATATGTTACAGCCATGATACTGTTCAAGTATAGTGTGTATATGTTACAGTCATGATACTGTTCAAGTATATAGTGTATATGTTACAGCCATGATACTGTTCAAGTATAGTGTGTATATGTTACAGTCATGATACTGTTTACGTATAGAGTGTATATGTTACAGTCACGCTACTGTTCAAGTATAATGTGTATATGTTACAGCCATGATACTGTTCAAGTATAGTGTGTATATGTTACAGTCATGATACTGTTCAAGTATAGTGTGTATATGTTACAGCCATGATACTGTTCAAGTATAGTGTGTATATGTTACAGTCATGATAGTGTTCAAGTATATAGTGTATATGTTACAGTCATGATAGTGTTCAAGTATATAGTGTATATGTTACAGTCATGATACTGTTCAAGTATATAGTGTATATGTTACAGTCATGATAGTGTTCAAGTATATAGTGTATATGTTACAGTCATGATAGTGTTCAAGTATATAGTGTATATGTTACAGTCATGATAGTGTTCAAGTATATAGTGTATATGTTACAGTCATGATACTGTTCAAGTATATAGTGTATATGTTGCAGCCATGATACTGTTCAAGTATATAGTGTATATGTTACAGTCATGATACTGTTCACGTAGTGTGTATATGTTACAGTCATGATACTGTTTACATATAGAGTGTATATGTTACAGCCATGATACTGTTCAAGTATAGTGTGTATATGTTACAGTCATGATACTGTTCAAGTATATAGTGTATATGTTACAGTCATGATACTGTTCAAGTATAGTGTGTATATGTTACAGTCATGATAATGTTCAAGTATAGAGTGTATATGTTACAGCCATGATACTGTTCAAGTATAGTGTTATATGTTACAGTCATGATACTGTTCAAGTATATAGTGTATATGTTACAGCCATGATACTGTTCACGTATATAGTGTATATGTTACAGTCATGATACTGTTCACGTATAGTGTGTATATGTTACAGTCATGATACTGTTCAAGTATAGTGTGTATATGTTACAGTCATGATACTGTTCACGTATAGTGTGTATATGTTACAGTCATGATACTGTTCAAGTATAGAGTGTATATGTTACAGTCATGATACTGCTCAAGTATAGTGTGTGTATATGTTACAGTCATGATACTGCTCAAGTATAGTGTGTGTATATGTTACAGCCATGATACTGTTCAAGTATAGTGTGTATATGTTACAGTCATGATACTGTTCAAGTATAGAGTGTATATGTTACAGCCATGATACTGTTCAAGTATAGAGTGTATATGTTACAGCCATGATACTGTTCAAGTATAGTGTGTATATGTTACAGCCATGATACTGTTCAATTATAGTGTGTATATGTTACAGCCATGATACTGTTCAATTATAGTGTGTATATGTTACAGTCATGATACTGTTCACGTATAGTGTGTATATGTTACAGTCATGATATTGTTCACGTATAGAGTGTATATGTTACAGTCATGATACTGTTTAAGTATAGAGTGTTTTTGTTACAGTCATGATACTGTTCAAGTATAGTGTGTATATGTTAAAGCCATGATACTGTTCAATTATAGAGTGTATATGTTACAGTCATGATACTGTTCAAGTATAGTGTGTATATGTTACAGCCATGATACTGTTCAAGTATAGTGTGTATATGTTACAGCCATGATACTGTTCAAGTATAGAGTGTATATGTTACAGTCACGATACTGTTCACGTATAGTGTGTGTATGTTACAGTCATGATACTGTTCAAGTATAGTGTGTATATGTTACAGTCATGATACTGTTCACGTATAGTGTGTGTATGTTACAGTCATGATACTGTTCAAGTATAGTGTGTATATGTTACAGCCATGATACTGTTCAAGTATAGTGTGTATTTGTAACAGTCATGATACTGTTCAAGTATAGAGTGTATTTGTTACAGTTATGATACTGTTCAAGTATAGAGTGTATATGTTACAGTCATGATAGTGTTCAATTATAGTATGTCTATGTTACAGCCATGATACTGTTCAAGTATAGTGTGTATATGTTACAGTCATGATACTGTTCAATTATAGAGTGTATATGTTACAGTCATGATACTGTTCAAGTATAGTGTGTATATGTTACAGCCATGATACTGTTCAAGTATAGTGTGTATATGTTACAGCCATGATACTGTTCAAGTATAGAGTGTATATGTTACAGTCATGATACTGTTCAAGTAAAGAGTGTATATGTTACAGTCATGATACTGTTCAAGTATAGAGTGTATATGTTACAGTCATGATAGTGTTCAATTATAGTGTGTATATGTTACAGTCATGATATTGTTCAAGTATAGTGTGTATATGTTACAGCCATGATACTGTTCAAGTATAGTGTGTATATGTTACAGCCATGATACTGTTCATGTATAGAGTGTATATGTTACAGTCATGATACTGTTCAAGTATAGAGTGTATTTGTTACAGTCATGATACTGTTTAAGTATAGTGTGTATATGTTACAGTCATGATACTGTTCAAGTATAGAGTGTATATGTTACAGTCATGATACTGTTCAAGTATAGAGTGTATATGTTACAGTCATGATACTGTTCAAGTATAGAGTGTATATGTTACAGTCATAATACTGCTCAAGTATAGAGTGTATATGTTACAGTCATGATACTGTTCAAGTATAGAGTGTATATGTTACAGTCATAATACTGCTCAAGTATAGAGTGTATTTGTTACAGTCATGATACTGTTCAAGTATAGAGTGTATATGTTACATTCATAATACTGCTCAAGTATAGTGTGTATATGTTACAGTCATGATACTGTTCAAGTATAGAGTGTATATGTTACAGTCATGATACTGTTTAAGTATAGTGTGTATATGTTACAGTCATGATACTGTTCAAGTATAGAGTGTATATGTTACAGTCATGATACTGTTCATGTATAGAGTGTATATGTTACAGTCATAATACTGCTCAAGTATAGTGTGTATATGTTACAGTCATGATACTGCTCCAGTATCAAGTGTATATGTTACAACCATGATACTACTGTAACTATGACCATAAGGCAACAAGGAACATGTCTTCCCTCCATAGCTGCTCTAGACACAATCATGATGACCAGCTGTAAACTACCAACATAAGGCAACAATGAACAAGTCTTCCATCCACGACTGCTCTAGGGACAATCATGATGACCAGCTGTAAACTACCAACATAAGGCAACAATGAACATGTCTTCCCTCCATGACTGCTCTAGGGACAATCATGATGACCAGCTGTAAACTACCAACATAAGGCAACAGTGAACAAGTCTTCCCTCCATGACTGCTCTAGGGACAATCATGATGACCAGCTGTAAACTACCAACATAAGGCAACAATGAACATGTCTTCCCTCCATGACTGCTCTAGGGACAATCATGATGACCAGCTGTAAACTACCAACATAAGGCAACAATGAACATGTCTTCCCTCCATGACTGCTCTAGACACAATCATGATGACCAGCTGTAAACTACCAACATAAGGCAACAGTGAACAAGTCTTCCCTCCATGACTGCTCTAGGGACAATCATGATGACCAGCTGTAAAAAACCAACATAAGGCAACAATGAACATGTCTTCCCTCCATGACTGCTCTAGACACAATCATGATGACCAGCTGTAAACTACCAACATAAGGCAGCAATGAACAAGTCTTCCCATCCATGACTGCTCTGGACACAATCATGATGACCAGCTGTAAACTACCATAAACTACCAACATAAGGCAACAATGAACAAGTCTTCCCTCCATGACTGCTCTAGACACAATCATGATGACCAGCTGTAAACTACCAACATAAGGCAACAATGAACATGTCTTCCCTCCATTAATGCTCTAGACACAATCATGATGACCAGCTGTAAACTACCAACATAAGGCAACAATGAACAAGTCTTCCCTCCATGACTGCTCTAGACACAATCATGATGACCAGCTGTAAACTACCAACATAAGGCAACAATGAACATGTCTTCTCTCCATGGCTGCTCTAGACACAATCATGATGACCAGCTGTAAACTACCAACATAAGGCAACAATGAACAAGTCTTCCCTCCATGGCTGCTCTAGGGACAATCATGATGACCAGCTGTAAACTACCAACATAAGACAGCAATGAACAAGTCTTCCCTCCATGACCGCTCTAGGGACAATCATGATGACCAGCTGTAAACTACCAACATAAGGCAGCAATGAACAAGTCTTCCCTCCATGACCGCTCTAGACAAAATCATGATGACCAGCTGTAAACTACCAACATAAGGCAACAATGAACAAGTCTTCCCTCCATGACTGCTCTAGACACAATCATGATGACCAGCTGTAAACTACCAACATAAGGCAACAATGAACAAGTCTTCCCTCCATGACTGCACTAGACACAATCATGATGACCAGCTGTAAACTACCAACATAAGGCAACAATGAACAAGTCTTCCCTCCATGGCTGCTCTAGGGACAATCATGGTGACCAGCTGTAAACTACCAACATAAGGCAACAATGAACAAGTCTTCCCTCCATGACTGCTCTAGACACAATCATGATGACCAACTGTAAACTACCAACATAAGGCAACAATGAACAAGTCTTCCCTCCATGGCTGCTCTAGGGACAATCATGATGACCAGCTGTAAACTACCAACATAAGGCAACAATGAACATGTCTTCCCTCCATGACTGCTCTAGACACAATCATGATGACCAGCTGTAAACTACCAACATAAAGCAACAATGAACAAGTCTTCCCTCCATGGCTGCTCTAGGGACAATCATGATGACCAGCTGTAAACTACCAACATAAGGCAGCAATGAACAAGTCTTCCCATCCATGACTGCTCTGGACACAATCATGATGACCAGCTGTAAACTACCATAAACTACCAACATAAGGCAACAATGAACAAGTCTTCCCTCCATGACTGCTCTAGACACAATCATGATGACCAGCTGTAAACTACCAACATAAGGCAACAATGAACAAGTCTTCCCTCCATGACTGATCTAGGGACAATCATGATGACCAGCTGTAAACTACCAACATAAGGCAACAATCAACAAGTCTTCCCTCCATGACTGCTCTAGGGACAATCATGATGACCAGCTATAAACTACCAACATAAGGCAACAATGAACAAGTCTTCCCTCCATGGCTGCTCTAGGGTCAATCATGATGACCAGCTAAAAACTAAAAACATAAGGCAACAATGAACAAGTCTTCCCTCCATGGCTGCTCTAGGGACAATCATGATGACCAGCTGTAAACTACCAACATAAGGCAACAATGAACAAGTCTTCCCTTCATGACTGCTCTAGACACAATCATGATGACCAGCTGTAAACTACCAACATAAGGCAACAATAAACACGTCTTCCCTCCATGGCTGCTCTAGACACAATCATGATGACCAGCTGTAAACTACCAACATAAGGCAACAATGAACAAGCCTTCCCTCCATGGCTGCTCTAGGGACAATCATGATGACCAGCTGTAAACTACTAACATAAGGCAACAATGAACAAGTCTTCCCTCCATGACTGCTCTAGACACAATCATGATGACCAGCTGTAAACTACCAACATAAGGCAACAATGAACAATTCTTCCCTCCATGGCTGCTCTAGACACAATCATGATGACCAGCTGTAAACTACCAACATAAGGCAACAATGAACATGTCTTCCCTCCATGACTGCTCTAGACACAATCATGATGACCAGCTGTAAACTACCAACATAAGGCAACAATGAACAAGTCTTCCCTCCATGACTGCTCTAGACACAATCATGATGACCAGCTGTAAACTACCAACATAAGGCAACAATGAACATGTCTTCCCTCCATGGCTGCTCTAGACACAATCATGATGACCAGCTGTAAACTACCAACATAAGGCAACAATGAACAAGTCTTCCCTCCATGGCTGCTCTAGGGACAATCATGATGACCAGCTGTAAACTACCAACATAAGACAGCAATGAACAAGTCTTCCCTCCATGACCGCTCTAGGGACAATCATGATGACCAGCTGTAAACTACCAACATAAGGCAGCAATGAACAAGTCTTCCCTCCATGACCGCTCTAGACACAATCATGATGACCAGCTGTAAACTACCAACATAAGGCAACAATGAACAAGTCTTCCCTCCATGACTGCTCTAGACACAATCATGATGACCAGCTGTAAACTACCAACATAAGGCAACAATGAACAAGTCTTCCCTCCATGACTGCTCTAGGGACAATCATGATGACCAGCCGTAAACTACCAACACAAGGCAACAATGAACAAGTCTTCCCTCCATGACTGCTCTAGACACAATCATGATGACCAGCTGTAAACTACCAACATAAGGCAACAATGAACAAGTCTTCCCTCCATGACTGCTCTAGACACAATCATGATGACCAGCTGTAAACTACCAACATAAGGCAACAATGAACAAGTCTTCCCTCCATGGCTGCTCTAGGGACAATCATGGTGACCAGCTGTAAACTACCAACATAAGGCAACAATGAACAAGTCTTCCCTCCATGACTGCTCTAGACACAATCATGATGACCAGCTGTAAACTACCAACATAAGGCAACAATGAACAAGTCTTCCCTCCATGGCTGCTCTAGGGACAATCATGATGACAAGCTGTAAACTACCAACATAAGGCAACAATGAACATGTCTTCCCTCCATGACTGCTCTAGACACAATCATGATGACCAGCTTTAAACTACCAACATAAGGCAACAATGAACAAGTCTTCCCTCCATGACTGCTCTAGACACAATCATGATGACCAGCTGTAAACTACCAACATAAGGCAACAATGAACATGTCTTCCCTCCATGGCTGCTCTAGACACAATCATGATGACCAGCTGTAAACTACCAACATAAAGCAACAATGAACAAGTCTTCCCTCCATGGCTGCTCTAGGGACAATCATGATGACCAGCTGTAAACTACCAACATAAGGCAGCAATGAACAAGTCTTCCCTCCATGACTGCTCTGGACACAATCATGATGACCAGCTGTAAACTACCATAAACTACCAACATAAGGCAACAATGAACAAGTCTTCCCTCCATGACTGCTCTAGACACAATCATGATGACCAGCTGTAAACTGCCAACATAAGGCAACAATGAACAAGTCTTCCCTCCATGACTGATCTAGGGACAATCATGATGACCAGCTGTAAACTACCAACATAAGGCAACAATGAACAAGTCTTCCCTCCATGACTGCTCTAGGGACAATCATGATGACCAGCTATAAACTACCAACATAAGGCAACTATGAACAAGTCTTCCCTCCATGGCTGCTCTAGGGACAATCATGATGACCAGCTATAAACTACCAACATAAGGCAACAATGAACAAGTCTTCCTTCCATGACTGCTCTAGGGACAATCATGACGACCAGCTGTAAACTATCAACATAAGGTAACAATGAACAAGTCTTCCCTCCATGACTGCTCTAGGGACAATCATGATGACCAGCTGTAAACTACCAACATAAGGTAACAATGAACAAGTCTTCCCTCCATGACTGCTCTAGACACAATCATGATGACCAGCTGTAAACTACCAACATAAGGCAACAGTGAACAAGTCTTCCCTCCATGACTGCTCTAGACACAATCATGATGACCAGCTGTAAACTACCAACATAAGGCAACAATGAACAAGTCTTCCCTCCATGACTGCTCTAGACACAATCATGATGACCAGCTGTAAACTACCAACATAAGGCAACAATGAACAAGTCTTCCCTCCATGGCTGCTCTAGGGACAATCATGATGACCAGCTGTAAATTACCAACATAAGGCAACAATGAACATGTCTTCCCTCCATGACTGCTCTAGACACAATCATGATGACCAGCTGTAAACTACCAACATAAGGCAACAATGAACAAGTCTTCCCTCCATGACTGCTCTAGACACAATCATGATGACCAGCTGTAAACTACCAACATAAGGCAACAATGAACATGTCTTCCCTCCATGGCTGCTCTAGACACAATCATGATGACCAGCTGTAAACTACCAACATAAGGCAACAATGAACAAGTCTTCCCTCCATGGCTGCTCTAGGGACAATCATGATGACCAGCTGTAAACTACCAACATAAGACAGCAATGAACAAGTCTTCCCTCCATGACCGCTCTAGGGACAATCATGATGACCAGCTGTAAACTACCAACATAAGGCAGCAATGAACAAGTCTTCCCTCCATGACCGCTCTAGACACAATCATGATGACCAGCTGTAAACTACCAACATAAGGCAACAATGAACAAGTCTTCCCTCCATGACTGCTCTAGACACAATCATGATGACCAGCTGTAAACTACCAACATAAGGCAACAATGAACAAGTCTTCCCTCCATGACTGCTCTAGGGACAATCATGATGACCAGCCGTAAACTACCAACACAAGGCAACAATGAACAAGTCTTCCCTCCATGACTGCTCTAGACACAATCATGATGACCAGCTGTAAACTACCAACATAAGGCAACAATGAACAAGTCTTCCCTCCATGACTGCTCTAGACACAATCATGATGACCAGCTGTAAACTACCAACATAAGGCAACAATGAACAAGTCTTCCCTCCATGGCTGCTCTAGGGACAATCATGATGACCAGCTGTAAACTACCAACATAAGGCAACAATGAACATGTCTTCCCTCCATGACTGCTCTAGACACAATCATGATGACCAGCTGTAAACTACCAACATAAGGCAGCAATGAACAAGTCTTCCCTCCATGACTGCTCTGGACACAATCATGATGACCAGCTGTAAACTACCATAAACTACCAACATAAGGCAACAATGAACAAGTCTTCCCTCCATGACTGCTCTAGACACAATCATGATGACCAGCTGTAAACTGCCAACATAAGGCAACAATGAACAAGTCTTCCCTCCATGACTGATCTAGGGACAATCATGATGACCAGCTGTAAACTACCAACATAAGGCAACAATGAACAAGTCTTCCCTCCATGACTGCTCTAGGGACAATCATGATGACCAGCTATAAACTACCAACATAAGGCAACTATGAACAAGTCTTCCCTCCATGGCTGCTCTAGGGACAATCATGATGACCAGCTATAAACTACCAACATAAGGCAACAATGAACAAGTCTTCCTTCCATGACTGCTCTAGGGACAATCATGACGACCAGCTATAAACTATCAACATAAGGTAACAATGAACAAGTCTTCCCTCCATGACTGCTCTAGGGACAATCATGATGACCAGCTGTAAACTACCAACATAAGGTAACAATGAACAAGTCTTCCCTCCATGACTGCTCTAGACACAATCATGATGACCAGCTGTAAACTACCAACATAAGGCAACAGTGAACAAGTCTTCCCTCCATGACTACTCTAGACACAATCATGATGACCAGCTGTAAACTACCAACATAAGGCAACAATGAACAAGTCTTCCCTCCATGACTGCTCTAGGGACAATAATGATGACCAGCTGTAAACTACCAACATAAGGCAACAATGAACAAGTCTTCCCTCCATGACTGCTCTAGGGACAATCATGATGACCAGCTATAAACTACCAACATAAGGCAACAATGAACAAGTCTTCCCTCCATGGCTGCTCTAGGGACAATCATGATGACCAGCTATAAACTACCAACATAAGGCAACAATGAACAAGTCTTCCCTCCATGGCTGCTCTAAGGACAATCATGATGACCAGCTGTAAACTACCAACATAAGGCAACAATGAACATGTCTTCCCTCCATGGCTGCTCTAGACACAATCATGATGACCAGCTGTAAACTACCAACATACGGCAACTATGAACAAGTCTTCCCTCCATGGCTGCTCTAGGGACAACCATGATGACCAGCTATAAACTACCAACATAAGGCAACAATGAACAAGTCTTCCCTCCATGACTGCTCTAGGGACAATCATGACGACCAGCTGTAAACTATCAACATAAGGTAACAATGAACAAGTCTTCCCTCCATGACTGCTCTAGGGACAATCATGATGACCAGCTGTAAACTACCAACATAAGGCAACAGTGAACAAGTCTTCCCTCCATGACTGCTCTAGACACAATCATGATGACCAGCTGTAAACTACCAACATAAGGCAACAATGAACAAGTCTTCCCTCCATGACTGCTCTAGACACAATCATGATGACCAGCTGTAAACTACCAACATAAGGCAACAATGAACAAGTCTTCCCTCCATGGCTGCTCTAGGGACAATCATGATGACCAGCTGTAAATTACCAACATAAGGCAACAATGAACATGTCTTCCCTCCATGACTGCTCTAGACACAATCATGATGACCAGCTGTAAACTACCAACATAAGGCAACAATGAACAAGTCTTCCCTCCATGACTGCTCTAGACACAATCATGATGACCAGCTGTAAACTACCAACATAAGGCAACAATGAACATGTCTTCCCTCCATGGCTGCTCTAGACACAATCATGATGACCAGCTGTAAACTACCAACATAAGGCAACAATGAACAAGTCTTCCCTCCATGGCTGCTCTAGGGACAATCATGATGACCAGCTGTAAACTACCAACATAAGACAGCAATGAACAAGTCTTCCCTCCATGACCGCTCTAGGGACAATCATGATGACCAGCTGTAAACTACCAACATAAGGCAGCAATGAACAAGTCTTCCCTCCATGACCGCTCTAGACACAATCATGATGACCAGCTGTAAACTACCAACATAAGGCAACAATGAACAAGTCTTCCCTCCATGACTGCTCTAGACACAATCATGATGACCAGCTGTAAACTACCAACATAAGGCAACAATGAACAAGTCTTCCCTCCATGACTGCTCTAGGGACAATCATGATGACCAGCCGTAAACTACCAACACAAGGCAACAATGAACAAGTCTTCCCTCCATGACTGCTCTAGACACAATCATGATGACCAGCTGTAAACTACCAACATAAGGCAACAATGAACAAGTCTTCCCTCCATGACTGCTCTAGACACAATCATGATGACCAGCTGTAAACTACCAACATAAGGCAACAATGAACAAGTCTTCCCTCCATGGCTGCTCTAGGGACAATCATGATGACCAGCTGTAAACTACCAACATAAGGCAACAATGAACATGTCTTCCCTCCATGACTGCTCTAGACACAATCATGATGACCAGCTGTAAACTACCAACATAAGGCAGCAATGAACAAGTCTTCCCTCCATGACTGCTCTGGACACAATCATGATGACCAGCTGTAAACTACCATAAACTACCAACATAAGGCAACAATGAACAAGTCTTCCCTCCATGACTGCTCTAGACACAATCATGATGACCAGCTGTAAACTGCCAACATAAGGCAACAATGAACAAGTCTTCCCTCCATGACTGATCTAGGGACAATCATGATGACCAGCTGTAAACTACCAACATAAGGCAACAATGAACAAGTCTTCCCTCCATGACTGCTCTAGGGACAATCATGATGACCAGCTATAAACTACCAACATAAGGCAACTATGAACAAGTCTTCCCTCCATGGCTGCTCTAGGGACAATCATGATGACCAGCTATAAACTACCAACATAAGGCAACAATGAACAAGTCTTCCTTCCATGACTGCTCTAGGGACAATCATGACGACCAGCTATAAACTATCAACATAAGGTAACAATGAACAAGTCTTCCCTCCATGACTGCTCTAGGGACAATCATGATGACCAGCTGTAAACTACCAACATAAGGTAACAATGAACAAGTCTTCCCTCCATGACTGCTCTAGACACAATCATGATGACCAGCTGTAAACTACCAACATAAGGCAACAGTGAACAAGTCTTCCCTCCATGACTACTCTAGACACAATCATGATGACCAGCTGTAAACTACCAACATAAGGCAACAATGAACAAGTCTTCCCTCCATGACTGCTCTAGGGACAATAATGATGACCAGCTGTAAACTACCAACATAAGGCAACAATGAACAAGTCTTCCCTCCATGACTGCTCTAGGGACAATCATGATGACCAGCTATAAACTACCAACATAAGGCAACAATGAACAAGTCTTCCCTCCATGGCTGCTCTAGGGACAATCATGATGACCAGCTATAAACTACCAACATAAGGCAACAATGAACAAGTCTTCCCTCCATGGCTGCTCTAAGGACAATCATGATGACCAGCTGTAAACTACCAACATAAGGCAACAATGAACATGTCTTCCCTCCATGGCTGCTCTAGACACAATCATGATGACCAGCTGTAAACTACCAACATACGGCAACTATGAACAAGTCTTCCCTCCATGGCTGCTCTAGGGACAACCATGATGACCAGCTATAAACTACCAACATAAGGCAACAATGAACAAGTCTTCCCTCCATGACTGCTCTAGGGACAATCATGACGACCAGCTGTAAACTATCAACATAAGGTAACAATGAACAAGTCTTCCCTCCATGACTGCTCTAGGGACAATCATGATGACCAGCTGTAAACTACCAACATAAAGTAACAATGAACAAGTCTTCCCTCCATGACTGCTCTAGACACAATCATGATGACCAGCAGTAAACTACCAACATAAGGCAACAATGAACAAGTCTTCCCTCCATGACTGCTATAGACACAATCATTATGACCAGCTGTAAACTACCAACATAAGGCAACAATGAACAAGTCTTCCCTCCATGACTGCTCTAGACACAATCATGATGACCAGCTGTAAACTACCAACATAAGGCAACAATGAACAAGTCTTCCCTCCATGGCTGCTCTAGGGACAATCACGATGACCAGCTATAAACTACCAACATAAGGCAACAATGAACAAGTCTTCCCTCCATGACTGCTCTAGGAACAATCATGACGACCAGCTGTAAACTATCAACATAAGGTAACAATGAACAAGTCTTCCCTCCATGACTGCTCTAGGGACAATCATGACGACCAGCTGTAAACTATCAACATAAGGCAACAATGAACAATTCTTCCCTCCATGACTGCTCTAGGGACAATCATGATGACCAGCTATAAACTACCAACATAAGGCAACTATGAACAAGTCTTCCCTCCATGGCTGCTCTAGGGACAATCATGATGACCAGCTATAAACTACCAACATAAGGCAACAATGAACAAGTCTTCCTTCCATGACTGCTCTAGGGACAATCATGACGACCAGCTGTAAACTATCAACATAAGGTAACAATGAACAAGTCTTCCCTCCATGACTGCTCTAGGGACAATCATGATGACCAGCTGTAAACTACCAACATAAGGTAACAATGAACAAGTCTTCCCTCCATGACTGCTCTAGACACAATCATGATGACCAGCTGTAAACTACCAACATAAGGCAACAATGATCAAGTCTTCCCTCCATGACTGCTCTAGACACAATCATGATGACCAGCTGTAAACTACCAACATAAGGCAACAATGAACAAGTCTTCCCTCCATGACTGCTCTAGGGACAATAATGATGACCAGCTGTAAACTACCAACATAAGGCAACAATGAACAAGTCTTCCCTCCATGACTGCTCTAGGGACAATCATGATGACCAGCTATAAACTACCAACATAAGGCAACAATGAACAAGTCTTCCCTCCATGGCTGCTCTAGGGACAATCATGATGACCAGCTATAAACTACCAACATAAGGCAACAATGAACAAGTCTTCCCTCCATGGCTGCTCTAAGGACAATCATGATGACCAGCTGTAAACTACCAACATAAGGCAACAATGAACATGTCTTCCCTCCATGGCTGCTCTAGACACAATCATGATGACCAGCTGTAAACTACCAACATAAGGCAACTATGAACAAGTCTTCCCTCCATGGCTGCTCTAGGGACAACCATGATGACCAGCTATAAACTACCAACATAAGGCAACAATGAACAAGTCTTCCCTCCATGACTGCTCTAGGGACAATCATGACGACCAGCTGTAAACTATCAACATAAGGTAACAATGAACAAGTCTTCCCTCCATGACTGCTCTAGGGACAATCATGATGACCAGCTGTAAACTACCAACATAAAGTAACAATGAACAAGTCTTCCCTCCATGACTGCTCTAGACACAATCATGATGACCAGCAGTAAACTACCAACATAAGGCAACAATGAACAAGTCTTCCCTCCATGACTGCTATAGACACAATCATTATGACCAGCTGTAAACTATCAACATAAGGCAACAATGAACAAGTCTTCCCTCCATGACTGCTCTAGACACAATCATGATGACCAGCTGTAAACTACCAACATAAGGCAACAATGAACAAGTCTTCCCTCCATGGCTGCTCTAGGGACAATCACGATGACCAGCTATAAACTACCAACATAAGGCAACAATGAACAAGTCTTCCCTCCATGACTGCTCTAGGAACAATCATGACGACCACCTGTAAACTATCAACATAAGGTAACAATGAACAAGTCTTCCCTCCATGACTGCTCTAGGGACAATCATGACGACCAGCTGTAAACTATCAACATAAGGCAACAATGAACAATTCTTCCCTCCATGACTGCTCTAGGGACAATCATGATGACCAGCTATAAACTACCAACATAAGGCAACTATGAACAAGTCTTCCCTCCATGGCTGCTCTAAGGACAATCATGATGACCAGCTATAAACTACCAACATAAGGCAACAATGAACAAGTCTTCCTTCCATGACTGCTCTAGGGACAATCATGACGACCAGCTGTAAACTATCAACATAAGGTAACAATGAACAAGTCTTCCCTCCATGACTGCTCTAGGGACAATCATGATGACCAGCTGTAAACTACCAACATAAGGTAACAATGAACAAGTCTTCCCTCCATGACTGCTCTAGACACAATCATGATGACCAGCTGTAAACTACCAACATAAGGCAACAGTGAACAAGTCTTCCCTCCATGACTGCTCTAGACATAATCATGATGACCAGCTGTAAACTACCAACATAAGGCAACAATGAACAAGTCTTCCCTCCATGACTGCTCTAGACACAATCATGATGACCAGCTGTAAACTACCAACATAAGGCAACAATGAACAAGTCTTCCCTCCATGGCTGCTCTAGGGACAATCATGATGACCAGCTGTAAACTACCAACATAAGGTAACAATGAACATGTCTTCCCTCCATGACTGCTCTAGACACAATCATGATGACCAGCTGTAAACTAAAAACATAAGGCAACAATGAACAAGTCTTCCCTCCATGACTGCTCTAGACACAATCATGATGACCAGCTGTAAACTACCAACATAAGGCAACAATGAACATGTCTTCCCTCCATGGCTGCTCTAGACACAATCATGATGACCAGCTGTAAACTACCAACATAAGGCAACAATGAACAAGTCTTCCCTCCATGGCTGCTCTAGGGACAATCATGATGACCAGCTGTAAACTACCAACATAAGACAGCAATGAACAAGTCTTCCCTCCATGACCGCTCTAGGGACAATCATGATGACCAGCTGTAAACTACCAACATAAGGCAGCAATGAACAAGTCTTCCCTCCATGACCGCTCTAGACACAATCATGATGACCAGCTGTAAACTACCAACATAAGGCAACAATGAACAAGTCTTCCCTCCATGACTGCTCTAGACACAATCATGATGACCAGCTGTAAACTACCAACATAAGGCAACAATGAACAAGTCTTCCCTCCATGACTGCTCTAGGGACAATCATGATGACCAGCCGTAAACTACCAACACAAGGCAACAATGAACAAGTCTTCCCTCCATGACTGCTTTAGACACAATCATGATGACCAGCTGTAAACTACCAACATAAGGCAACAATGAACAAGTCTTCCCTCCATGACTGCTCTAGACACAATCATGATGACCAGCTGTAAACTACCAACATAAGGCAACAATGAACAAGTCTTCCCTCCATGGCTGCTCTAGGGACAATCATGGTGACCAGCTGTAAACTACCAACATAAGGCAACAATGAACAAGTCTTCCCTCCATGACTGCTCTAGACACAATCATGATGACCAGCTGTAAACTACCAACATAAGGCAACAATGAACAAGTCTTCCCTCCATGGCTGCTCTAGGGACAATCATGATGACCAGCTGTAAACTACCAACATAAGGCAACAATGAACATGTCTTCCCTCCATGACTGCTCTAGACACAATCATGATGACCAGCTGTAAACTACCAACATAAGGCAACAATGAACAAGTCTTCCCTCCATGACTGCTCTAGACACAATCATGATGACCAGCTGTAAACTACCAACATAAGGCAACAATGAACATGTCTTCCCTCCATGGCTGCTCTAGACACAATCATGATGACCAGCTGTAAACTACCAACATAAAGCAACAATGAACAAGTCTTCCCTCCATGGCTGCTCTAGGGACAATCATGATGACCAGCTGTAAACTACCAACATAAGGCAGCAATGAACAAGTCTTCCCTCCATGACTGCTCTGGACACAATCATGATGACCAGCTGTAAACTACCATAAACTACCAACATAAGGCAACAATGAACAAGTCTTCCCTCCATGACTGCTCTAGACACAATCATGATGACCAGCTGTAAACTGCCAACATAAGGCAACAATGAACAAGTCTTCCCTCCATGACTGATCTAGGGACAATCATGATGACCAGCTGTAAACTACCAACATAAGGCAACAATGAACAAGTCTTCCCTCCATGACTGCTCTAGGGACAATCATGATGACCAGCTATAAACTACCAACATAAGGCAACTATGAACAAGTCTTCCCTCCATGGCTGCTCTAGGGACAATCATGATGACCAGCTATAAACTACCAACATAAGGCAACAATGAACAAGTCTTCCTTCCATGACTGCTCTAGGGACAATCATGACGACCAGCTGTAAACTATCAACATAAGGTAACAATGAACAAGTCTTCCCTCCATGACTGCTCTATGGACAATCATGATGACCAGCTGTAAACTACCAACATAAGGTAACAATGAACAAGTCTTCCCTCCATGACTGCTCTAGACACAATCATGATGACCAGCTGTAAACTACCAACATAAGGCAACAGTGAACAAGTCTTCCCTCCATGACTACTCTAGACACAATCATGATGACCAGCTGTAAACTACCAACATAAGGCAACAATGAACAAGTCTTCCCTCCATGACTGCTCTAGACACAATCATGATGACCAGCTGTAAACTACCAACATAAGGCAACAATGAACAAGTCTTCCCTCCATGGCTGCTCTAGGGACAATCATGATGACCAGCTGTAAACTACCAACATAAGGCAACAATGAACATGTCTTCCCTCCATGACTGCTCTAGACACAATCATGATGACCAGCTGTAAACTACCAACATAAGGCAACAATGAACAAGTCTTCCCTCCATGACTGCTCTAGACACAATCATGATGACCAGCTGTAAACTACCAACATAAGGTAACAATGAACAAGTCTTCCCTCCATGACTGCTCTAGACACAATCATGATGACCAGCTGTAAACTACCAACATAAGGCAACAATGAACAAGTCTTCCCTCCATGACTGCTCTAGACACAATCATGATGACCAGCTGTAAACTACCAACATAAGGCAACAATGAACAAGTCTTCCCTCCATGGCTGCTCTAGGCACAATCATGATGACCAGCTATAAACTACCTACATAAGGCAACAATGAAAAAGTCTTCCCTCCAT
Source organism: Cepaea hortensis (assembly GCA_963921405.1). Lineage (NCBI taxonomy): Eukaryota > Metazoa > Mollusca > Gastropoda > Stylommatophora > Helicidae > Cepaea > Cepaea hortensis. The sequence continues at coordinate 104,484,400 of OY992890.1, forward strand.
GGCTGCTCTAGGGACAATCATGATGACCAGCTGTAAACTACCAACATAAGGCAACAATGAACATGTCTTCCCTCCATGACTGCTCTAGACACAATCATGATGACCAGCTGTAAACTACCAACATAAGGCAACAATGAACAAGTCTTCCCTCCATGACTGCTCTAGACACAATCATGATGACCAGCTGTAAACTACCAACATAAGGCAACAATGAACATGTCTTCCTGCCATGGCTGCTCTAGACACAATCATGATGACCAGCTGTAAACTACCAACATAAGGCAACAATGAACAAGTCTTCCCTCCATGGCTGCTCTAGGGACAATCATGATGACCAGCTGTAAACTACCAACATAAGGCAGTAATGAACAAGTCTTCCCTCCATGACTGCTCTAGACACAATCATGATGACCAGCTGTAAACTACCAACATAAGGCAACAATGATCAAGTCTTCCCTCCATGACTGCTCTAGTCACAATCATGGTGACCAGCTGTAAACTACCAACATAAGGCAACAATGAACAAGTCTTCCCTCCATGACTGCTCTAGGGACAATCATGATGACCAGCTGTAAACTACCAACATAAGGCAACAATGAACAAGTCTTCCCTCCATGACTGCTCTAGGGACAATCATGATGACCAGCTATAAACTACCAACATAAGGCAACAATGAACAAGTCTTCCCTCCATGGCTGCTCTAGGGACAATCATGATGACCAGCTATAAACTACCAACATAAGGCAACAATGAACAAGTCTTCCCTCCATGGCTGCTCTAGGGACAATCATGATGACCAGCTGTAAACTACCAACATAAGGCAACAATGAACATGTCTTCCATCCATGGCTGCTCTAGACACAATCATGATGACCAGCTGTAAACTACCAACATAAGGCAACTATGAACAAGTCTTCCCTCCATGGCTGCTCTAGGGACAACCATGATGACCAGCTATAAACTACCAACATAAGGCAACAATGAACAAGTCTTCCCTCCATGACTGCTCTAGGGACAATCATGACGACCAGCTGTAAACTATCAACATAAGGTAACAATGAACAAGTCTTCCCTCCATGACTGCTCTAGGGACAATCATGATGACCAGCTGTAAACTACCAACATAAAGTAACAATGAACAAGTCTTCCCTCCATGACTGCTCTAGACACAATCATGATGACCAGCTGTAAACTACCAACATAAGGCAACAATGAACAAGTCTTCCCTCCATGACTGCTCTAGACACAATCATTATGACCAGCTGTAAACTACCAACATAAGGCAACAATGAACAAGTCTTCCCTCCATGACTGCTCTAGACACAATCATGATGACCAGCTGTAAACTACCAACATAAGGCAACAATGAACAAGTCTTCCCTCCATGGCTGCTCTAGGGACAATCACGATGACCAGCTATAAACTACCAACATAAGGCAACAATGAACAAGTCTTCCCTCCATGACTGCTCTAGGAACAATCATGACGACCAGCTGTAAACTATCAACATAAGGTAACAATGAACAAGTCTTCCCTCCATGACTGCTCTAGGGACAATCATGACGACCAGCTGTAAACTATCAACATAAGGCAACAATGAACAATTCTTCCCTCCATGACTGCTCTAGGGACAATCATGATGACCAGCTGTAAACTACCAACATAAGGCAACAATGAACAACTCTAACTCTTCCCTCCATGACATGCTCTAGACACAATCATGATGACCAGCTGTAAACTACCAACATAAGGCAACAATGAACAGTTCTTCCTTCCAAGACAGGCCCTAGGGACAATCATGAAGACCAGCTGTAAACTACCAACATAAGGCAACAATGAACAAGTCTTCCCTCCATGACTGCTCTAGACACAATCATGATGACCAGCTGTAAACTACCAACATAAGGCAACAATGAACATGTCTTCCCTCCATGGCTGCTCTAGACACAATCATGATGACCAGCTGTAAACTACCAACATAAGGCAACAATGAACAAGTCTTCCCTCCATGGCTGCTCTAGGGACAATCATGATGACCAGCTGTAAACTACCAACTTAAGGCAGTAATGAACAAGTCTTCCCTCCATGACTGCTCTAGACACAATCATGATGACCAGCTGTAAACTACCAACATAAGGCAACAATGATCAAGTCTTCCCTCCATGACTGCTCTAGACACAATCATGGTGACCAGCTGTAAACTACCAACATAAGGCAACAATGAACAAGTCTTCCCTCCATGACTGCTCTAGGGACAATCATGATGACCAGCTGTAAACTACCAACATAAGGCAACAATGAACAAGTCTTCCCTCCATGACTGCTCTAGGGACAATCATGATGACCAGCTATAAACTACCAACATAAGGCAATAATGAACAAGTCTTCCCTCCATGACTGCTCTAGTCACAATCATGACGACCAGCTGTAAACTACCAACATAAGGCAACAATGAACATGTCTTCCCTCCATGGCTGCTCTAGACACAATCATGATGACCAGCTGTAAACTACCAACATAAGGCAACAATGAACAAGTCTTCCCTCCATGGCTGCTCTAGGGACAATCATGATGACCAGCTATAAACTACGAACATAAGGCAACAATGAACAAGTCTTCCCTCCATGACTGCTCTAGGGACAATCATGACGACCAGCTGTAAACTATCAACGTAAGGTAACAATGAACAAGTCTTCCCTCCATGACTGCTCTAGGGACAATCATGACGACCAGCTGTAAACTATCAACATAAGGCAACAATGAACAATTCTTCCCTCCATGACTGCTCTAGGGACAATCATGACGACCAGCTGTAAACTACCAACATAAGGCAACAATGAACAACTCTAACTCTTCCCTCCATGACATGCTCTAGACACAATCATGATGACCAGCTGTAAACTACCAACATAAGGCAACAATGAACAGTTCTTCCTTCCAAGACAGGCCCTAGGGACAATCATGAAGACCAGCTGTAAACTATGTACCTTTCAATCCCAGATGTGTCATGAGGCGTTTCTCTCGAACATAACGCGCTGCTTCCTGATCCCGTTGGCTCTCATCTATGCAGTTTTCAAGTTCAGCTGATGTTGGTGCAGCAGAGACTTCTCTCTTCTCATGGTTCTTGGTTTCCGTGTCTGTACTTCTCTCTCCTCTGCTCTGACTTGGCACAGCAGAATGACGAATGAACAGTGTGGTACCGGAGGACATGTGTGGACTCGAGTCAGTGTCGTTCTTGAGCACAACCGTCATTAGATCTGGATATGTAAACAAGACTGTCTTCAGTGCAAACATCAGCAGCACCACTCAGACACAACTGCAAGCCACATCTAAACACTGCACAATATGTACATGAATGGCTATATGATTTTACACAATTGATCTTGTGGGAAAACAGGAGTTAAATGGCTGACAAGAGTTTTTAATATAGCTTGGCAAGAAAGAAAAGTCCCAGACAATAGGCAACAGGCAGTAATAGTACCAATATGGAAAAGGAAAGGCAATATGAGAGAGTGTGAAACATACAGAGGTATATCACTCCTGAGCCATATAGGGAAAATGTACGCAAAACTATTAGAACAAAGAGCTAGACCCATAGTTGAACAACAGTAGCAAAGTACAATTTGGTTTTCGGAAAGGTAAAAGTTGATCTGATGCACTATTTACACTTAGTCAAATATGTGAAAAAAACCATCAAATATAGTGACCAGCAGAATATTGTGTTTGTAGATCAGGAAAAGGTTTTCGATAGAGTGGGCAGATACAAATTATGGACCATCCTTGAAGACTACGGGACACAAGGACAATTGCTAGAAAACATAATGCTATGTACCACTCGAGCCAAAATGCAGTTAGAACACAAGAAGGTATATCAAATATGTTGACAGACAATACAGGAGAGATACAAGGATGTGTGCTTTCTCCTCTGCTATTTAATACCTATATAGACAGAATATCCAAAGAAGTAAGTCTTGACAGAACAGATTCAGAAAATTTTGAACACTTTACTTCAGATGAAACAACAGATCCACATGCAATAAATGAACTTCTATTTGCAGACGATCAGTGCATATTTTATAGCGACACGGGCAGACTGCAAAATCATAATAATTACAAACATACAATATGAGTATAAATACAGCCAAAAACAAGTTAAGCAAGTTAGCAGAACTCCTGGTCCACTAAGTATACAGATAAATGGCACAACTCTGAAACAAGTTAGAGAATTTAAATATCTTGGAAGTATGATCACAGAAGATGGCAGATTGGACAGAGAAATTGAAATCAGATGTCAGAAAGCAAGTGCACTTACATATCAACAATCACCCATACTGAAGTATCCAAAAATACCCATGTCCGCAAAACGACAGATAGTAAACAGCATATTCTCACCAACCCTATGTTACCAATCTCAAATATACAAGTTACCACACCAATTATCATACATGACCCTACACAACTTTCATTCCTGACTGTCTGATGTATTTGTTCATCTCAAGTATACAACATGTTACCACATCAATCATCATACATGACTCTACACAACTCTCATTCCTGACTGTCTGATGTATTTGTTCATCTCAAATATACAACATGTTACCACATCAATTATCATACATGACCCTACACAACTCTCATTCCTGACTGTCTGATGTATTTCTTCATCTCAAATTTACAACAAGTTACCACACAAATTATCATACATGACCCTACACAACTCTCATTCCTGACTGTCTGATGTATTTGTTCATCACAAATATACAACATGTTACCACACCAATTATCATACATGACCCTACACAACTCTCATTTTTGACTGTCTGATGTATTTGTTCATCACAAATATACAACATGTTACCACACAAATCATCATACATGACAACTCTACACAACTCTCATTCCTGACTGTCTGATATTTTTGTTCATCACAAATATACAACATGTTACCACACCAATTATCATACATGACCCTACACAACTCTCATTCCTGACTGTCTGATGGATTTGTTCATCTCAAATATACAACATGTTACCACACCAATTATCATACATGACCCTACACAACTCTCATTCCTGACTGTCTGATGTATTTGTTCATCTCAAATATACAACATGTTACCACATCAATTATCATACATGACCCTACACAACTCTCATTCCTGACTGTCTGATGTATTTCTTCATCTCAAATTTACAACAAGTTACCACACCAATTATCATACATGACCCTACACAACTCTCATTCCTGACTGTCTGATGTATTTTTTCATCTTAAATATACAACATGTTACCACACCAATTATCATACATGACCCTACACAACTCTCATTCCTGACTGTCTGATGTATTTGTTCATCACAAATATACAACAAGTTACCACACCAATTATCATACATGACCCTACACAACTCTCATTCCTGACTGTCTGATGTATTTGTTCATCACAAATATACAACATGTTACCACACCAATTATCATACATGACTCTATACAACTGACTGTCTGATGTATTTGTTCATCTCAAATATACAACAAGTTACCACACCAATTATCATACATGACCCTACACAACTCTCATTCCTGACTGTCTGATGTATTTGTTCATCTCAAATATACAACATGTTACCACATCAATCATCATACATGACCCTACACAACTCTCATTCCTGACTGTCTGATGTATTTGTTCATCTCAAATATACAACAAGTTACCACACCAATTATCATACATGACCCTACACAACTCTCATTCCTGACTGTCTGATGTATTTGTTCATCACAAATATACATGTTACCACACCAATTATCATACATGACTCTACACAACTCTCATTCCTGACTGTCTGATGTATTTGTTCATCTCAAATATACAAGTTACCACATCAGATATCATACATGACCCTACACAACTCTCATTCCTGACTGTCTGATGTATTTGTTCATCTCAAATATACAACACGTTACCACATCAAATATCATACATGACCCTACACAACTCTCATTCATAACTGTATGATGTATTTGTTCATCTCAAATATACAACACATAACCACACCAATCATCATACATGACCCTACACAACTCTCATTCCTGACTGTCTGATGTATTTTTTCATCTTAAATATACAAGTTACCACACCAATCATCATACATGACCCTACACAACTCTCATTCCTGACTGTCTGATGTATTTGTTCATCACAAATATACAACAAGTTACCACACCAAATATCATACATGACCCTACACAACTCTTATTCCTGACTGTCTGATGTATTTGTTCATCACAAATATACAACATGTTACCACACCAATTATCATACATGACTCTATACAACTGACTGTCTGATGTATTTGTTCATCTCAAATATACAACAAGTTACCACACCAATTATCATACATGACTCTACACAACTGACTGTCTGATGTATTTGTTCATCTCAAATATACAAGTTACCACACCAATAATCATACATGACCCTACACAACTCTCATTCCTGACTGTCTGATGTATTTGTTCATCACAAATATACATGTTACCACACCAATTATCATACATGACTCTACACAACTCTCATTCCTGACTGTCTGATGTATTTGTTCATCTCAAATATACAAGTTACCACATCAAATATCATACATGACCCTACACAACTGTCATTCCTGACTGTCTGATGTATTTGTTCATCTCAAATATACAACACGTTACCACATCAAATATCATACATGACCCTACACAACTCTCATTCATAACTGTATGATGTATTTGTTCATCTCAAATATACAACACATAACCACACCAATCATCATACATGACCCTACACAACTCTCATTCCTGACTGTCTGATGTATTTTTTCATCTTAAATATACAAGTTACCACACCAATCATCATACATGACCCTACACAACTCTCATTCCTGACTGTCTGATGTATTTGTTCATCACAAATATACAACAAGTTACCACACCAAATATCATACATGACCCTACACAACTCTCATTCCTGACTGTCTGATGTATTTGTTCATCACAAATATACAATAAGTTACCACACCAATTATCATACATGACCCTACACAACTCTTATTCCTGACTGTCTGATGTATTTGTTCATCTCAAATATACAACACGTTACCACATCAAATATCATACATGACCCTACACAACTCTCATTCATAACTGTATGATGTATTTGTTCATCTCAAATATACAACACATAACCACACCAATCATCATACATGACCCTACACAACTCTCATTCCTGAGTGTCTGATGTATTTGTTCATCACAAATATACAACAAGTTACCACACCAATCATCATACATGACCCTACACAACTCTCATTCCTGACTGTCTGATGGATTTGTTCATCTCAAATATACAACATGTTACCACACCAATTATCATACATGATTCTACACAACTCTCAATCCTGACTGTCTGATGTATTTATATAATTACTGTCTCTGCCACTGATCTCATTCTGGACTGGTAAGTTTACTACTTACTGTCAGATTCAGGCTGGCTGGAGAATGTAACAAAACACTGACAAATGACATCTCTGAGGCACAGGGTCGCAGCCTCCAGCAGACTGGTGACAATGTGCACACAGCCCCATGTGACTCGCGAACCAGAACACAAGTAGTCGTAGATTCCAGCAAAATTTTTATGGTCGTAGCGCACAAAGTTTGACAGTGCTTCTTCCAAACTGGCAACCTGCAGAGACAAGAGATTTCAGTGTCAAACAATATAAGGTAAGCTCTTCAATATGGCTGATTAAGAAGAACCGGCATCCCAACTTTCAACCAAAGCCTCAGACACTTCATGATCCTGAGCAGTTCTAGAAGACTGTGGACACTGCCAGCTGCAGTATGACAATTACTGTATGTATGCATGAGTTGTCCCTGTATGTATGATTGAGTTGTCCCTGTATGTATACATGAGTTGTCCCTGTATATATGCATGAGTTGTCCCTGTATGCATGCATGAGTTGTCCTCTCATCTATTCTGTGCTAGAGTAGGACAGTAACTGTATGTATGCATGAGTTGTCCTCTCAACTACTCCCTGCTGCAGTAGGATAGTGACTGTATGTATGCATGAGTTGTCCTCTCAACTACTCCCTGCTGCAGTAGGATAGTGACTATGTATGCATGAGTTGTCCTCTCAACTACTCCCTGCTGCAGTAGGACAGTGACTGTATGTATGCATGAGTTGTCCTCTCAACTACTCCCTGCTGCAGTAGGACAGTAACTGTATGTATGCATGAGTTGTCATCTCAACTACTCCCTGCTGCAGTAGGACAGTGACTGTATATAAGCGTGAGTTGTCCTCTCATATATTCCCTGCTGCAGTAGGACAGTGACTGTATATAAGCGTGAGTTGTCCTCTCATATATTCCCTGCTGCAGTAGGACAGTAACTGTATGTATGCATGAGTTGTCCTCTCAACTACTCCCTGCTGCAGTAGGACAGTGACTGTATATAAGCGTGAGTTGTCCTCTCATATATTCCCTGCTGCAGTAGGATAGTGACTGTATGTATGCATGAGTTGTCCTCTCAACTACTCCCTGCTGCAGTAGGACAGTAACTGTATATAAGCGTGAGTTGTCCTCTCATATATTCCCTGCTGCAGTAGGACAGTAACTGTATGTATGCATGAGTTGTCCTCTCATATATTCCCTGCTGCAGTAGGACAGTAACTGTATATAAGCGTGAGTTGTCCTCTCATATATTCCCTGCTGCAGTAGGACAGTAACTGTATGTATGCATGAGTTGTCCTCTCATATATTCCCTGCTGCAGTAGGACAGTAACTGTATATAAGCGTGAGTTGTCCTCTCATATATTCCCTGCTGCAGTAGGACAGTAACTGTATGTATGCATGAGTTGTCCTCTCAACTACTCCCTGCTGCAGTAGGACAGTAACTGTATGTATGCATGAGTTGTCCTCTCAACTACTCCCTGCTGCAGTAGGACAGTGACTGTATATAAGCGTGAGTTGTCCTCTCATATATTCCCTGCTGCAGTAGGACAGTAACTGTATATAAGCGTGAGTTGTCCTCTCATATATTCCCTGCTGCAGTAGGACAGTAACTGTATATAAGCGTGAGTTGTCCTCTCATATATTCCCTGCTGCAGTAGGACAGTAACTGTATATAAGCGTGAGTTGTCCTCTCATATATTCCCTGCTGCAGTAGGACAGTGACTGTATATAAGCGTGAGTTGTCCTCTCATATATTCCCTGCTGCAGTAGGACAGTGACTGTATATAAGCGTGAGTTGTCCTCTCATATATTCCCTGCTGCAGTAGGACAGTGACTGTATGTATGCATGAGTTGTCCTCTCATCTACTCCCTGCTGCAGTAGGACAGTGACTCTATGTATGCATGAGTTGTCCCTGTATGTATGCATGAGTTGTCCCTGTATGTATGCATGAGTTGTCCCTGTATGTATGCATGAGTTGTCCCTGTATGTATGCTTGAGGTGCCCTCTCGTCTGCTCCCTGTTGCTAGAGAAGCAACTAAATACAGAAGGCAACAGCCTGGCATTCGTTTGTTCATCTCATGATGTGGTCTGTGTAACCGTTGGTTACAGACTGTAGGTAAACTACCTGCTCATCCCAAGCAGCGACCAGACTAATCAACTGCAACTGAGATAGAGCCCACAAAATAAGAATTAAGAAATCTAATACCATT